>JAABOM020058511.1:0-13824 GCA_011800125.2 Solanum clarkiae | reverse complement strand
CAAAATCTATTCAAATATAGCATCATAATTATATAATGAATCTAACAACACTAAAATCAATTAATTCGGGTGAAAAGGGTAAAACGGTTCAAAAATTTTATCGCTAGAAAAATACCATCAGAATATGAAAATTTATGCATAAAAATATTCTCTAGGTGATAAGGAATTTAACAGTGAAAATCGATTAAAAAAATGGAGCTAATATGAGGAAGAAATCGCATGTTAAAGTTTTCAAAATATATTAAAAATGCAGCAGCAAGATCATGATTTTTACCTCAAACGATACATCAAAATTAATTTCTGAAACTCCCACGGTGTTCTCCTTGGAAAAAATATATAATTTAGCCTTTCGAATCGCTGAAATCCGATCAAAATTGAGAGAGAAATCGTTAGTTGAAGTTTGGGGAAAGTTTGAGATCTTCTCTTCTCTTTCTTAGAGAAAATCGTCAATCTTCGCAGTCCTTTTAAAGTGAAAGAACATTGATTGAAAGAATTATATTTAATTCTTGACTTAGACTCTTTAGAGTTCTTGATGAAGGACCATAATTCTTGAAGAAGAAGAGTCAAGAAATCCATTTTTGGGATTCTTGAATTTGTTTTCTTGGAACCCTAGGTTATGATTTAAAATCCTATTAGAGCTTCATGAATAGATGAAAAATTCGGGTTGTGTAGATTAAAATTTATGAAGAATAACTTACCTTTAGGATGAATCTTGAAAGATAATCCTAACTTCATGACTTTCTTGATTATTCTTGAGTGTTTATGTTTAGGAGAGAAGGGAGAGGGTTTTGATCATAAAAGCTGATGTTTTATACGTTTTAGGGGCCATAACCCCCAAAAGTTTTCAGGATAAAAATACCCTCAAATTATAAAGAAAAAACGTCATTAACTCATTCAGTGAGGGTCCGCGACGCGCTTCGGGTGCGGACTTTCGGACTGCTCTGCACCTTTTCACTAAAATGGTCATAACTTTCTCCTTCGAACTCCGATTAATGTGAAATTAGATGCGTTGGAAAGCTAATTTGAATATATTTGAGTTGATAGATTATGAGCCATCTAAGTCATTATGCTTTAGGAGATATGGTCATTTGAAGTTGACTCTTCTATTGACTCACACGAAAACTTAGTTGCTAAAAATTCTTTGAACTTGGCTTGATGTAAAAGATCATTTATGACTCTAAATCACACCTAATATATTTTAAATACTTAGAAATTGATCCTAGCACATATATACAACTTGTAAGTCATTGGTTCACCTAACTTTTATAAAATCATACATTAGAACTACGACCTCATATCAGCTCCAATTCTATTCCCATACTAAAAAATTAACTTTAACATCTATGATCAATTAAGAATCTTTAATTAAAATCCTATATCATATGAAGGAAGGCTTAATCTTAGCTTAAATAAATTAGAGTATTACTGGTCCAGTCACCAATACCCCAAGAAAAATTGAGATTGTGACACCGAACAACATGCCACTATGCAAGTAAAACAAAAAGAAACAAGCTCAAGTAAGTCCACTAACTCTTTGACTAATAAATTTGCTATATTGAACCACTATGTAGTGGCCCCTCCAAACCAGACAACTCTTTTTAACTTCATCTGAAATGAAGTCAAATCTCACCCTATCCAAAATAAAAGTATAAGAGATCAAAGGTCTCCTTAAACCTTGCAAACCCTTGTCTTTTACAAACCCCATCATCCCAAATACCAACCTTCCTCTTCCAGCACTTTGACTTTCGTGCCTCAACAGACTCCGTAACACCTCCCAAGTGCCTTAGAATATACTTATAATAGATGTCTTGCATAACGAATCATCTGAATATTCTTTTAGCTAATTTGAGGTTGTATTCTTAATCAGGAAGAAAATGTGTATGGAAAAATGATCTCGTTTGATCTTTAGGTCAACCACAATAAAAAAAAATAATTCTTCGCAAGTTTTTGCATTTTTCAAAGGGGTTCGTGATCTCTCCGCATCCCAGAGAGGGTTCATTTTAATGTAAAAATGATAGAGACTCATCCTAGTTCCAAAACAGGAAAAAATTGAACTTCTCACAAAAATAAACTGTGCCAAAACAAGTCTGCGTCGTACTCCCATTTCACTGTAGTACAAATTTTCTGAAAATTTTCAGATTTACGTAAGGGCAATTGGGACAAATCCTTGAACCTTTATATATGGGAATATATAAAATTTCTACCACTTTTAGGCCTTTTTACTCACTAAAACACCTAAAATCCTCTCTAAACTCTCTAAAACTTCTCTTCCAAATTTTCCTAAGTTTCTAGGGTTTTAAAACTCCTTCACTAAAGTTCCAAGCTTCAAAGTCACTACAAGCTTCTCTTGTCTTCTTCAAGCTCATCAAAGTATGAGCTTTCTTGTGAAAGTCTTGGCTTGCTCTTTTTCCATGTCTCTTGATAGCGCTTGCTATTGAATGTCTTTCTTGCGCCCAGAGGCAGAGCAAAGAAAGCCTTAGATCTTTGCTTGTTTCGTGGTATGGACCAAAGCAAAGGTTCTGCTGCTATCGAGAGTTTTTCATCCATGGGTCCTTCCACTCATAGAGTCCAAAACCCTTTTCAATTCAATTTTTTAATTCAAGGTTGATTTCTTTGTGGGCACTTTCTATTATTCTTTATATATATGATTTAAGTTGAAATTGTCTATTACTATTTGAATGCATAAACTCCTACCAAGGGTTGATATTATGAATTACTTTATGATATTTAAGCTATGCTTGTTATGATACTGTGGAATATATGAAATTTATGATTTATTAGTTGAATTTCATGATGCCTTATAGAGGAGTATTTCTCAATGATTATAGTGGATTGTTTTGAATCGTCTCAAATGAACATGTTTACCTATTCATGCACATTCCTCTTGAATTTCATGATTTTAAGTTTATATGCATAAACCTACCATATTTTGGAATTAAGGTTATTTGATGAAGCATCTTATGAGGATGAAAGGCTTTGTTATAAGTCATGAATGTTATGAATGATTAAGGCATATCAAGTATATTATGATTCCATGGAAATGCTATAAAAATTATACAATATTATGAAGCCTTTTTATGATATTATGGTTTTAGTGAGCTACTCCTATTATGATTTAAAAAGTATGCATGATATGACTATGTATATTTTTTAATTATTTCGCAGGATATTGATTTAGAACTAAAAAGACCTTGGTAGATCATCATTGTCCCTTAATTACGTTGACACCATATGTTTGTGGTTAGCTAATGGAACCTATTGCTCATATTGCATGATTCAACGAAATAGGATGGGTCCCGTAAGGTACATATGAAGTATTCATCAAAATAGGATGGGTCATGTTAGGTACTTGTAGAGCACTCTCTAAAATGGGATGGGTCCTATAAGGCGAGGCATGGTTTACCTTAGCAAGCAGAAAATTTCTTTTTCAGTATAGAGGCAAATCGGGATTCCATATAGTACCTTGCATGGTCTTAAGTATCAGTAAAGGTCTCTTTCACATATATATGCTATGTCATGAGATTATGTTTACCTTCCATACACGTTTTAATTAAGACATTGATCATACTTGTCATTTTGAGCTTATTGCCTTTGTATATGTTTATGCATCTATTTAATATGGCTTATGATTTCCTTGTTGTATTGCACCCCGCATATTTAGTACATTCAAAGTACTAACACATACTTTTGCCTAGATGATCTAAACATGTAGGGACATGAGCTTCTATCCATCCATAACCTCGTGGCTAGCATGAGTCTTAAGGACTTTTCTTGTGGTGAGTCCTCCATTTCGAGGGCAACATTCATTATCTATCTACCACATTAATGATTAAGACATTGCTACTTTTGTTATTTACTTTTGAGGGTGAGCTTAGGACAAAGTCTTGGCCCCCATTCCACTCATGACTAGAGATATCATTGGATATGTTATGTATGAATCATATGATGCCTTAAATCTGTGGAGGCTTTCCCCTAGTCCATATCCTATTTATGTTGTTGCTTTTGATAATATTAGTAAAGTGGTAAATTGCTTAAAACCCTGCTTCCCAAAGAATGTGCCCTATATTCCCTTTTCTTAGAATTACTCGTTGTGTTTGAATAATGGGAATTCCTTATCCCTTGTCTTATAGAGTGAGTCCTAAGCCCCTAATACCTTTAATATTATTTGTTGATGATTGATCCATGCTTTTAACCAAGGATGCACGTATCAATGTCATGAGGCTTGTTTGGGTACCTTCGGGTTCCCCATTCGCCATGTTGCACGTAGGCACTAGGCTTGGATTGTAACAAGCTCGGTATCAAAGCACTAGGTTTATAAGTGGTTCTCATAAATCTAATATACCGTGTCAATTATAGTCTTGTTCATAGTTGTGAATAGCACCACAACTATGAATAGGAGGCTTGGGAAACTCATTTCTTCATGATCTATGTCATGCCTTAGAATTTATCTTAATACTTGCTATATCTAATAATTACTTTTTGTGCTTCTAGATAATGCCGCCAAGAAGAATGCTACAAAGGGACCCTATTTCTTGATGAGGATCAAGCCCCTCCGATTCTATAAGCTCCCTAAAAAGAGGGGGTTACTCATGCCGACTACTTGAATGTTATCACCTTGTTGGCACAAGTCGTCGTCAACCAAGTTAATCAAGGGGTCAAAGCTCCTTATGCTCCTACTCCAGCGTCAAGGGTGAGAGACTTCACTAGAATGAATTCTCCAAAATTTCATGGCTTTAAAGTGTAGGAAGATCTTCAAGAATTTATTGATGAGCTGTACAAAGTCCTAGCCATTTTGGGTGTGACAACCCAAATCTTAAGCTAAGACCCAAGTCATTCCTCTTACGTATATAGAATCAACTTGATGACGTATAATGTGGTGGGATCAATTTATAATGTATTCAAAGTGTACTACATATATTTTGGGGTCATAAGTTATCTCTTACATTGAGCCAAGTCCAAAGGATTCCAATTGACAAGTTTCGATATAAGTTCGTATAAGTCTATCATACGTAAGGATATTGATGGTTAGTCATGTGGCTAAAGGTCCGTATTTCTGATATAGATGTGATAAGATAGAGTTGCCCTCCATTGGATGATTGTTGATTCTTATGTCTTCTGTTGATCTATTGATTGAACGAATGTAACGAGACCAGGTGGTTCACTTGGGGACTAGCAATAAACTCTAAGTGCCAGTTACGCCCAGGGTACCCTCTCGGGACGTGCCAAACTTGGTATCAGAGTACAGAGTTCAAGTGTCCTAAGATGTTTATGAAGCCATGTCTAGTAGAGTCTTGTTGATAGGTGTGTTGTGCACAACACTTCATAAGCAGGAGGCTATAGGACATTAGGAAGTGTTACCCTTCTTTTATGGTTTGAAGTCGTGCAATAGAGTTTAACTCTATGAAAATCTTGTTCTAATTCGTAAGTTACATCTTTGCAGAATATGCCTCCCAAATGAACTACTACTCAGAGAGATGCCTCAGCCCCAGCTACTGAGAGTTCCTAAACAAAGGTTCCTACTCAGACAAGGACAAGGAGACGGGGTCGACCTGCCAGGATTACTGAGGTCCCCCAGGCGCCCCATGCACAACCACAACCAGCCCTCACCTCAGAGGCAGAGTTTAGGGGAGCCATTACCATGCTTAATCAGCGAGTAACCTCCAAGGGTGACAGTCGAGGTTCTCAGGCTCCAAGTTCCAGCTCTTAGGAGTCCACGACTATAACCAGGCTCAGAGACTTTTTACGGATGAACCCTCCAGTGTATACTGGGGCAAAGATTGAAGAGGACCCGCAGAACTTCATCGATGAGATGTGGAAGGCCTTGAAGGCCATGCATGCTAATGAGATTGAAGGAGTTGACCTTGTCTCCTACCAGCTGAAAGATGTTACAAATGTCTGGTACAACCAATGGAAGGACAGTAGAGGTGAAGATACTGAACTTGAGAAGTGGGGTGAGTTTAAAGTTGCTTTCCTTGACAACTTCTTCCCCCAAGAGTTGGGGGAGATGAAGGTTGATGAGTTCGTGAACTTAAAACAAGAGGGGATGACCATTAAGGAGTACATCCTTAAATTCTTTAAGTTGTCCAGATATGCTCCAGAGATGGTCCAAGACATGAGAGTAAGGATGAGGAAGTTTGTGTCTGGTTTGGACAGGCATGTGAAGAAGGAATGCGAAGTGGCGTTGTTGATCCCAGGTATAGACATTTCTAGAATTATGGTATATGCACAACAAACTGAGGAAGATATAAAGAGAGATAGAGAAGAACAGATGAGTAGGAAAGCAAAATCAACAGGGTATGAGCCTAGCCAGCAGAGACATAATAAGGGTGATAAATCCTACTTTCAAAAGAGGTCTTCCCACTATGCACCCTCTGCAGCGAGTGCACTTGTCCAACAAAACAGGTATGATAAAAAATCTTATAGTTACTAGAATTTCAGGGCCCAGGATCCCCAATCTCAAGCTAGTATGACCGAAGGTATGAAGGGAAAACCACCTTGTGACATGTGTGGTAAACTCCATCTGGGTGAGTGCCGCGTGGGCAAAGATATTTGTTACTCATGTGGACAGACTGGTCACTTCCAGTATGAGTGCCCGAAGAGGAGCCGAGGTGAAAAAATAATAGAGCACAGTCCTCCACAGCACCCCTAGCTGGCAGTCATCAGAGGGGTATTACTACGAGTACAGGAGTCGGGACTAACCGTCTTTATGCCATGGGTAATCGTTCGGATCAGGAGGCAACACCAGATATGGTTACGGGTATGCTTTGAGTCTTTACTTTTGATTCTTATGCATTGGTTGACCCGCATGCCACTCTATCTTTTGTAACTCCCTATGTGGCTAGTAGATTTGAGATCCTTCTAGAGTGTTTGCTTGAACCCTTTTCTATTTTCACTCCTACTGTGAGTCTATCTTAGTTGAAAGGGTTTATAGGGATTGCGTAATATCCATTTATCATAGAGATACCTTAGCTGATTTGGTAGAATTGGAGATGGTTGACTTTGATGTGATCCTTGGCATGGATTAGCTTTATACCTGTTATGCCTCCGTTGATTGTAGGACCTAGATTGTTAAGTTTCAATTCCCTAATGAACTTGTCTTAGAGTGGAAAGGGAGTTCTATTGCACCTAAGGGCAAGTTTATCTCCTATCTTAGAGTTAGTAAGTTAATATCTAAAGGATGTATCTACCACCTCGTGCGAGTTAAGTCTGATGATATTGAGTCCCTCACTCTAGAGTTGGTCCCGGTTGTATATGAGTTCACTGAAGTGTTTCCTGAAGACCTGCCTGGAGTCCCTCTTGATAGGGAGATTGACTTTGGGATTGATGTTCTCCCCAATACCCAACCTATCTCAATCCCACCTTATAGAATGACCTTTGCTGAATTGAAAGAATTGAAAGAGTAATTAAAAGATTTGCTAGAAAAAAGTTTCATAAGACCTAACATTTCTCCTTGGGGTGCTCCTGTCCTATTTATGCTTAAGAAAGATAGGTCTCTCAGAATGTGTATAGACCACCGGCAACTGAACAAGGTCACAATAAAGAATAAGTATTTGCTCCCCAGGATAGATGATCTATTTGAACAACTTCAAGGTGCCTCTTGTTTCTCCAAGAGAGACCTCAGATCGGGTTACCATCAGTTGAAGGTGAGAGAATGTAATATTCTAACAAAAGTCTTTAGGAAAAGGTATGGCCATTTTGAGTTCTTGGTCATGTCCTTTGGGTTGACTAATGCACCTGCAACTTTCATAGACTTGATGAACAGAGTATTCAGACCGTACCTCGATATGTTCGTAATTGTATTTGTTGATGATATCCTGGTATATTCTAAGGATGAAGAGGAGCATGCTATGTTAGTACTAATATATTTTGACTGATGATAAATTACAGGAAAACATCAAAAAGGAAACAATTTAGCTAAGGTACGACTTGGAAGCATCTATCAAGGAAATCTAGCTGGAGGCACCAAGAGCACAATTATTGGAAGGAATCAATCTAACACTAAGCAAGAAAGGAAAATAAATCTGGAAAAATAATCAAGCATATTTGTACTAGAAAGACTCAATCAAATATCAAATGAGAAAGGAAAATAATCTAGAAAATCAATCAAGTATCTTTGGATTGGAGAGAATCAATTAAGAGAAGATTTTTACCACTGCAAGCATCTTCAAGATTGGAAAGATCTGAGAAGATTCTGATATTGCCTTACTTAAAAGCCTTATCCTTGAAAAAAGAATCAATTAGCAAAAAAGAAGATTAGAAATATTAATTTCACTATGATTGAGAATCAATCAAGGAAGCAGAAAAGGATCAAAATCTATAAAGCAACCGGATAACCAAACCTGATTTGGAAGAGGAATAAATCAAGTAGCAAGAAGAAAGGAACACATGTTGGTGCCAAAATTAATTTTGACTAATTACAGGAAAATCTCAAGTAAAAAAGGAAATCTGAGGAAACAACCTTTATGGAAAGCAAATCAAAGTAAAAAGGAAAACTCAAATTTGGGAATCAATTCTTATGGAAAACTAAATCTGATGAGGTCAATCAAGGAAAATTAAAAGAAGAAAAAGGAAAAGATATAGAAGAAATCTGCGCATAGATTGTGAAGACACAAGATCAAAGATCTTCTTCAATTCAAGAAGGATTTGCATGATTGAGAAGAATCAGGAAGATTGCTAGAAGATCGCTTTCTTTTGCCTTGCCTTTATTCTTGGAAAAATGATTCATCACTGCCTCAATCTAAGGATCAAATCCCTTGGGATGCCATCTCTTCAATATAAGGAAGCATCCTGATATCTCATGAGGTGTACAAGCCTACTGCATTTCAAGTCATTCTTCAAAACTCTTCATCTTTAGAAAATCATTGTAAAATTTACAAAAGAAGATAAAAAAGAAGAAAAAATTGAAAGAGAGGATTGTATCAAAAGAAAAAGAAAAACATAAAAAAGGAGCGAAAATCTGAGTTTAGCTTTAAGTTCTATTTCTTGTAACTATTATTCCGTTAAAGGCTTGAAGTGATATCCCTTGCAACCTAAGGGGGCTGGATCTAGGATTCACATTGAATCTGAACAAGTATAAAAACATTTGGTGTTGAATTTTCCTTCTGCGTACTTTACTTTTCTGCATACTTATATATCTGCTTTAATTAGTCGACTATCTTGTATACTAGTTGACTATCTGAATACAGGATTAAGTTAAGGAAAAGGAAGAAAATTCAATTCATCCCCCCTTGTACTTTCATACTAATCATCTTAGAGTGGTTTTGGAAACCCTCAAAGACCATGAATTTTATGCAAAGTTTTCAAAGTGTGAGTTCTGGCTCAAGTCACTAGCCTTCCTAGGTCATGTTGTCTCGAGCGATAGTATTCGAGTGGATGCCAAAAGATTGAAGTGGTTAAGAATTGGCCCAGACCGATCTCTCCCACTGATATACAGAGTTTCTTGGGATTGGCAGGCTACTACCATAGATTTGTTGAGGGCTTTTCTTCTATGTTCCATTGACCAAACTAACTCAGAAAAAGGTCAAGTTTCAGTGGTCCGACGAATGTGAGAAGACTTTTCAAGAGTTGAAGACTAGACTGACTACAACACCAGTTTTGACCTTGCCCGATGGGATGGAAGATTTTGTGATATATTATGATGCATCCAGAGTTGGACTGGGTTGTGTGCTGATGCAAATAGGGAGGGTGATAGCATATGCTTCCAGACAACTTAAGATTCATGAGAAGAAGTATCTGACTCATGATCTCGAGTTGGCAAAAGTGGCGTTCGCTGAAAATCTGGCGCCACTACTTATATGGAGTGCATGTGGATATGTTTACCGACCACAAGAGCTTACAATATGTCTTCAGTCAGCAAGAGCTCAACCTGCGGAAAAGGAGACGGCTAGAGTTGCTTAAGGATTATGACATGAGCATTCTCTACCACCCAAGTAAGGCTAACATTGTTGCTTATGCTCTTAGTAGATTGTTTATGGGTAGTATTGCCCACGTGGAGAAAGGGAAGACAGAATTGGCTAAGGAAGTATATCGGTTGGCTCGATTGGGAGTACAACTTGAGGAGAATAATGAAGGCGGGTTAAATGTTCATAATGGGTCTACTTCATCTTTAGTATCAGAGGTAAAGGAAAAACAAGACCAAGACCTTATTTTGGTTCAATTGAAAGAAGTTGTTCACAAGCAAAAAATGATGGTTTTCTCCAAAGGGGGAGATGGGTATTGAAATACCAGGGTAGATTATATGTCCCCGATGTCGATAGTGTTTGAGAGAGAATCATGGCTAAAGCTTATAACTCTAGATATTCTATCTATCCTAGCTCCACCAAGATGTACCACGACTTGATATGTGTCTATTGGTGGAATGGAATGAAGAAGAACATTGCTGAATTTATCTCTAAGTATCCCAATTGTCAACAGGTCAAGGTTGAACATCAAAGGCCTTGTGGGTTAGCTCAAAACTTCAAAATTCCAAAGTGGAAATAGGAGATGATCAATATGGACTTCATTACTGGTTTACCAAGGTCCTGAAAGTTATATGATTCGATATGGGTAATTGTGGATAGGATGACCGAATCAGCCCACTTCTTGGCAGTCAAAACAACTAACACAATAGAGGAGTATGCTAAGTTATACATTTGTGATATTGTGAGGTTATATGGAGTTCCCTTGTCTATCATCTAGGACAAAGGAGCTCAATTCACCTCCCAATTTTGGAGATCTTTTCAATGGGGATTTGGTACCAAAGTAAATCTGAGTACAGCTTTCCACCCTCAGACATGTGGACAGGCAGAGCACACCATTAAGACTTTGGAGGATATGTTAAGGGCTTGCGTTCTCGACTTTAAGGGAAACTGGGACGACCACTCTCCATTGATCAAATTTTCGTACAACAATAACTATCAATGTAAGTATCCAAATGGCCTCTTATGAATCTTTGTATGGGAGGAGGTGTAGACCACCGATTGGGTGGTTTAAAGTCGGTAAAGCCGAGTTGATTGAACCCAATCTTGTCCACCAGTCCATGGAGAAGGTGAAGGTTATTAAAGAGAGGTTGAAGACCACACAAAGTCGCCAAAAATCTTACATTAATATGAGGAGAAGAGACTTTAGAATTTTAAGTAGATGATTGGTATACTTGACGGTGTCACCTATTTAAGGGAGTCATGAGGTTTGGGAAGAAAAGAAAGTTGATTCCTTGCTATATCAGACCCTACCAAATTGTGAGGAGGACGGGGAAGTTGCCTATGAGTTGGAATTTCCTACCAAGTTAGACAGGATTCATTTGGTATTCCACATGTCGATGTTGAAGAACTGTTTGGGAGATCCTGCTTTGGCAATCCCTATTGAGAGTACTGGAATAAAGGATAGCCTGTCCTATGAGGAACTTCCGGTCCAAATCCTTGATTGTTAAGTTCGTAAGTTGAGGAACAAAGAGATAGCCTCCGTCAAAGTTCTATGGAGGAACCAGTTTATTGAGGAAGCTATGTGGGAAGCTGAGAAAGCTATGAGAACCAAATACTGGCACCTATTCGTGCTAAATGACGATGATGTCGAAGATAACATCCCTATCCTTAACTTAATTGAAATTTCTATTTTTTGAGTTGAAGTGCTTATTCTATTCTTGAGTCTAAGTGGAGGTTATAGAGTTTGATGGATAGTTGAGAGTTCAAGATTTTCGAGTAAGTATTGAGATGAGTTTAGAGTCTACTCATGCCTTAATTCCACCTTTACTCATCATTCGAGGATGAATGATCCCACGGGGGAGATAATGTAACACCCAGCGAAATTATCGAAATCCCCTAGAAAGTAATCGTACGTATAACGCATCTTCCCAAACTCCAATGGAAAATTCGAGACCAGATATGTGATTAGCACAACAAATTGAGTAGGAAAATGGTCTCGACCCGATTTTAGAGCAACCGAGTCGAAAAATAAATTTTACCTATTATTTTCAAAACAGTGAGAGTGCTCGTCCAGGGCGCGACGCGCCTGGGGTGCGGAGTCATACTTATGTCTTTTTTTTATTTTTCAACGTGAAATTGGAAAAATGAAATTTTGCAAAAATACATGTCGACGCCCCTGGTAGGACGCGGACATGATGTTGCGAGATGGAATTGTTTCTTTTAGTACGGGAAGGTCCTTTTGGTCATTCCCTAACCTATCCTAAGTCCCAAAAACGTGTTTAAGGGTCATTTATATTAGATTAAAGGTTTCAAAACCCATTTTTGCTTAACTTCTAAATGAGAGTTCTTGAGAGAGAAAGAAGAGAAAGCTTGGGGATTCAAGATTGAGGTCAATTCCTTGAAGACCATTGAGTGTATTCTTCATCCCATGTACGTAAGACTACCCAAAGCATGGGACTATTCTCCCATGTGCTCCCTTTGATTGTAGAAAATTAATAGTTGAAGGTAATGAGTTTTGTTTGCAAAATTCTTGAATGTTTTTCTGAAAACTATTTTACATTACATATATTTTCTTGAGTTGATGATCATCATAACTTGAATTATTTGTTTAAATGAATTATTTGAATGATTATGTAAACCCTAAGTGATTACTTTGTTAAAGATTACAAGAATGAGCTTAGGAGTTGATATCTAGAGCCTTGATCATATGGGTGTGCTTCCTTGTTGTGGTTCGGGTCCTAAGTTAAATGTGTAAATGATTGATGTTGATGAGATAGATATCCTTATAAGTCTTAAAGAGGTTGAATTTAATCTTAAAGAATATTCCTAACTCCTTGAGTTAATAGATGATGAGATGAGTTGAGGTTCCTTGTCCAAAGGATACTAAGTGATGGAAAATCTTAATGTTTGATAGTTATGAGCATGTTAAGTCCTGGGAGGAGTATTGAGCACCAAAATGCATAAGAGCGAGTCCTGCTCATACTCATTAACTATGTGGCCAGCGTAGGAGAGGATTGGACCGTAAAAAATGAATGTTTCCTCAGTCCCAAAAGAGGACTTGATAGACTTATGGATCCATTGATAGACACGTCCTCTACGCCGACAAGGTATTGGACGAATGTGACAACGACATCACTTTCGTTGTATCATCATCGGCTCATAGGTGATATTGTTGATTAGAGAAACTCCCAGATAGGTTTCATCTTGATAGTACTCTATGTCGATGTTGTCACGACCCAAGCCTATGGCCTAGACATGACATGGCGAATGAGAACCCAAAGGAGATCCCAAACAAGCCTCTTAGCATATCATTTACATATTCTTGGTCACTAAGGAAAGCCTTTAATTGTATAGATCATCAAAAGAGTCAAGTTTAAGCATAATTACATAACTTGTCCAACAACACCTCTAGTATAGATTGGCCGGGGGCTGAGATACTTTCCGGGCTCACCCTTTTAGTATCAAAGTGTAATATAAGGAAAGAGCAAAAATAAGAGTGCTAAGCTAGTATCCCCGAACTTGAGGACTTACCAATAGCTTATCTTCAAAATAGTCAACTAGCCATAGGGAGGATGATCGTGAGGGGCTCCGGTTCCTACATGGTAACATCATGTAGGCACAGAATATGCGTTAGTACGTTTGAATATACTAAGTATGTAGGATGCAATGCAATACGAGATAGACAACTTAATCAAAATGCATAGTCATAAGCAAGAGATAGTATATTAGCAACATGACATGCATGGTCAATGTTTAAAGTAAAGCATGCTTATATAGAACATAATACATGTGTAGGAAGAGACCATCATCATAGACCAAGCAACTAGTACATGGAATCCAAGGCCTACCACCCCCATGGAAGGCAATTGAGGTATCTACCCCTCAATTGGTAGATGGGCATAGCCTCCCCCCCTCCTGCCCCCCA
>JAABOM020058510.1:0-13824 GCA_011800125.2 Solanum clarkiae | reverse complement strand
CAAGATGCAAATGGGACAATTTCTATAGACCTTTCTAGCAATAATAGATGCACCAATAGGAGTAGATACCTCATGAGACACACTATAATTCGGGTTCAACATGAAACTTTTTGGCAACAAAAGGAGTAACAAAAGAAAGGGTCACACCCAGGTCTATCAATGCATACACATCAAAATCAAAGACTTTTAACAACTCGATGACAACATCAAGCACCTCATCAATCCTTGTCTCCCTTGGAGCGCATAGAACCGATTGTGCCTTTGGGCACCACCTTGTTGGCCTCCTCTCCCTAGAGGAACCATATTAGTACCCGGGCCTTATGGATGGACATCTTTACCCTTGTTTTGATTTTGAGGACAATCAACCTTCTTGTGACCCACTTCTGCACAACTATAGCAAGGATCAGTGTCCCTCAAACATGGGCCATCATGGCCTCTACCACACCTCAAGCACATAGGTCTGGGCACTACACCACTACTTCCTTGGGGCATTGGGTTTTCATTAGCAAATATCGCACTAGAAACATGAGAAGACCCTTGGCCTTGGTGAAGCTAGCCACCTTTGGGAGTTTGGAACTTACTATCAAAATAGGCCCTCTTGGCCTCACTACTCCTTCTTTTTCTCAACTTTTCCTCTTTCAATTGTTCAGTATAAGTCATAAGGCGGAACAATTCTATGTCACCTATCAACATGGCGGCACGATATTCTTGATTCACCAAATTAGATACACCCATCAAAACCTTATTCATCCTACACCTTGGCTCGGCCTCCAATTGAGAAGAATATTTAGAGAGTTGGTTGAACTTGAATGTATAATCTCTCACACTCATAGATCCTTGCTTCAAAGTTATGGACTCCATCATTTTGGCCTCCCTAAGCTTAAGAGGAAAGAACCGATTGAGTAAAGCCGCCTTAAACTCCTCCCACAGAATCACATTGTTGTTCCCCTTCTCCTCTTTCCATTGACTATACAATATTTAGGCCACACCTTGAGTTGGTAAGCCGCCAACTCCATCTTCTCCTCAACCTACCACCCATGATAGCCAACACTTTGTACACCTCATCAATAAATTCTTGAGGGTCCTCATCCACTTTAGACCCATAGAACTCTGGTGGGTTCATCCTCATAAAGTCCCTCACCCGAGATGTCGGAGTATGAGCATGAGGGGCTTGGGCCCCTTGATTGACTTGATTAGCCATGGCTTGAGCTTGTAAGATGAGAGCATCCCGGAGCTTTTCATAAGCCAGTTGTTCCTTGGGTGTGCGGGATCTTCTTCTTCTTTTGTTAGGCATGATCTAAAAGTGACAAAGAACATTCTTTAGAGGAGAAACCTTACCTAACTTCTATAGCACGACATAGATCATTGAAAAGGGAAATATTTCCTAAAACGTCTCATAAACTCTTACTCATACTCATGGTGCACTTCACAACCATCAATAAAACTCTAATCGATGCAGTGTGTTGGATGTCGAGGAACATTAACAACATAATTTTCTAATAGCAAGTTTGTCATGACCCAAGCCTAGGGCCTAAATGTGACAGGGCAAATGAGGAACCCAAAGGAGCCCCAAACAAGCCTCTTAGCATATTATTGCACATCCTTGATCGTGGAAGCAATAAAACAACAACAAGAGAGAGTAAAAACGGGAAATATGGAGCTAAGTTACATCTTTGATACCTTAGAAACATAACAAGCCAATAGTATAGGATTAATATGTCATAAGGTTCTAATAACACCTCTAATAAAATGATAGGATCGGGGGCCAAGATAATATCTAGGCTCACCCTCATATCCATAAGTTTCTAATATAAAAAGAGTCAATACATAGCAAAAATCAAGAGAAGTATGTTCTCGGAGTTGACGACTCACCAATTTGTTTTGAGAGTAATCGTACTAGCCATGTGGAGGAAGAAGATGATCAAGCGGGGTTCCGATTCCTACATGGTAATATCATATAGGCATAGGGTATACTTTAGTACGTTTGAATGTACTAAGTATATAGGATGAAACGCAACAAGAGATAAGCAATATAGGCAAAATGCAATATCAATAGCAATATATAGCATAATAACAATATGACATGTATGAATGATGCTTAAAGTAAAATATGCTTATATAGAATAAATTACATGTGTAGGAAAAAAACATAATCATAAACCAAGAAAATTCAGTACATGGAATCCAAGTAGACCACCCCTTGGAAGTGATTGAGGAATCAACCCCTCAATTGGTTGATGGGCATAACCATCCCCCATCCAAAGTGATTGAGGTATTAACCACTCAATTAGTTGATGGCAAACCACCACCATCTAAGGTGATTGAGGTATCATCACCTCAATTGGTTAACGAACATGACCACCCTCCGTTGAAAGTGATTGAGATATCAACTTCTCAATTGGTTGATGATTGTTGCACCCTACCATCCATGGTGATTGAGGTATCAACCCCTCAATTAGTTATGGTCAACTCCCAACACTATGGATACTTTTCATGAAATCAACACATATATACCATCCTTTCATCATCATAAAGTCATACAAGTCGTAGGTATATAATGGATCATCAATAGATAAATAACCCTAAACCAGATATTTTATCAAACACTTGGTGGGTGTGCAATGCTAGTGAAAAACTATGCAATTCAAGAGTGAAATCATGCAAGAAAAATTGAAGTAAATCAATCCACCAATACTTGGTAATACCCTCATGCAATATACATTGAAACCATTCATCAAATCTCAAGATAGATCAGAGATTCATAGTTCAAAATATACTTAAACAATCACAATTTTATGAAACTCCAACATAGTCCATAGTCAAATTCATAGTAAGTAAGACACATACATATATCAACTCAGAAATATGATATTTATGTAAAAAGGAAGCTTGGGCACCATGGGTGAAAGGACCCAATGGTTGAAACCGACATTCTTCAACTTTGGAGAATTTCTTGATGAAGATTTGATTGAGAACATGAAGCTTGAGTGAATTCTTTAAGATCCAGAATGACTTTCGGACCCTTGATTTTGAGTGAAATTTTTGTCTAAATGTATGAGAGAGCATTGGGGGATATCTTGTATGATATGGTGTTGTAATATGACTAATTATAGATGTTTTTACGCATGGGAAGACTTAGACCAGGGCGCAGAGCTCTTTGGAAATTGCATTTTGGAAAAATGAAATTTTGATACGGTTGCTATAAAATAGGGGTTAGGACCATCCCACTCAATTTTTCCGCCTCATCATGAATATGAAGTCGGATCTTGATATCACGCACAGTTTTGAGACGTATAAAAATTACAAATTTGGGTACTTCCAAGGCACATTTTTGAGCACTTTTTTGGGGTCGTTTCACCGCCATACACTACCCTTCTTTCTTTGGGTTCTGAACTTTGTTGCTAGACAATATACCCCTTTGATGTTGATTGAGCTGAGTCGACACTTTACCAAACTGTAGCTCAAGTTGTTTGATAACATAATACCCCTTAAATTTCTTCTATCTGATTTGGATGAGTATGTGTAGAGAATTTTTGAGCAAAATCTGAGAAAAAATGCAAGTTTACGTGAGTGGTTTACGAGTTGTAGAGAGGTTTACAACTCCTAAACTAGATTTAGTATAGAATTCCAGTGTTTTATTACAGGGTTACATCACTTACAAAAATGAGTTTGTGACTCATAACCCAAATTACGAGTTAGAGGAAATTAGACAGATGCTACTTCTAGTATGAACAAGGACATAGACCAGTTGTCTTCCACAATATTCACCCAAATCGGAGAAACACTCCAGTATGTTATGATGGGCATAATTCATGTTCTTACTCTCAATTGCTTTGTGTTGGTGGATCCTAGTGTTATCCCATATGTTGTGTCCCCTTATGTGGATTCTAATTTGATTGAAATCCTAAGTGTCTTCCTAAACCTTCTAGTGTGTCTACTCCTACTGGAAATACTATTCTAGCAAAGAGGGTCAATAGAGATTAAGTTGTGCCAATATATCACAGAGATGCCATGGATGACTCAGTTGAGCCAATCGAGATGCACCCTAAGCTCTTTTGTCCAAATCTTGTGTTTGGTGTTATCTATGAAAGAGAAGACTGTGTTTCCACAAGTTTAATGTTACCACCCATGAGTGTAATTTGGGTTCTTGTAAACTATAAGTAGAGTTGTTATCCCTAAGCTAGAAGAATGACGAGGGAGAGAAGGAGACCGGATAGTGAAAGTGATGGTTGATTGAGGCTTGTGACTAGAGTCATGTGTCCCTTAGGGAAGTAATGTAGTGGTAATTTAATTCCCATAAGTCTTGACAAAATAGTAGTAAGTGCCATTTGATGTTCATGATGAGGTATAGAGAAAGTGTTATTGTCAGGATGAGTTGTAGAATGTTTAAGCTAGAAAGAGGTTTATGTCAATGTGTCACAGTGATAATAAGGGCGGAGTGTAGATGTTGAAGAGGGGATTTGTTGATCAAGTATTCTCTATGAGACTTTAGCAGGCCTATGTTCCTAAATTGTTATCTAGTAGTTATCGGTTAGTATAATAAGAGGGAAGTCTGTGATGCACATGGTAGTACTAATCCCTAAACTTGAATTTTAGGGAGTGATGTGAAGAGGAGATAGCATGATAGTGATAGTCCATGTTGGACATTTGTTCTAAAAGGATTTCAATAGTGTATTTTAGAGATGAAGACATTGATTTATGGGAAGTGATGGTATAGGTAGGGTACAAGTGCACCTTAGGTAAGACGAGTGAGACAAGGATAGCTTAATAGATAAGAAGAGGCTTGAGATATGTACCCATAATTGTGTAAAGATATGTGAAGCTCTAACTTATGATTGCTATAAGAATCTAGATAGTATTTTTAAGTTGTCAATGTGAGTAGGCTGATGTAAGTAATCTTTGTCTTCATGAGTAGCTAAGTCAATTGGGGCTTGTGGATAGATGATGATAAGTTTTCCATGATAGTCTAAGTCTTATACAAAAGAGTCTATGGAGGGCACGGAAGTTGGGAGTCTGCAGACAATAAGAGGAGGTTATATTGTAAGAGTTGTGGTAAGTGGTCATGTATGCCATAAGTATAGCAAATATGGAGAGATTTCCATAGAGACAAGAAGGAGCTAAGAGTAATATCGTTGAAAGGAGTCTGAGTGGCTACTTATATATATGCAGCTATAGCACAATAAAAGAGTTTAAGATATTCTTGTGGATAGTGATTCCTTGACCATATAGAGGTATATGCTTATACCCTAGTAGAGGAAATTGATTCACAAATTTAGAGAGAGGACCTTTAGTGCTAAGGGGGAGATGATGAGGTGATAAACCAGAGTAGATCTTGAGTTCGATAGTGATGGGAAGATCGAGATGAGATATCAATTCTTTTCCATCTCATATGATCTTTACCCTTTAGCTGAGATTATACTCTATTCCCTTCTGGTGTATGACAGTAATGCATATGCCTAGTCCCATGCACATCATGTTGATTCCCATTCATGTTGAATTTAGAGGATGAGAAGCGATGAATTTATCAACTAATCTTGATCTTACCCCATGTATTAAGAGTTCCCAACCCTATGTTGAATGAGATGTGACTTGAGTAATCTTGATGCTTGATAAATTGTGAGCATGTTGAGTCCTGGGAGGACTATAGAGCACTGAATTGAGTGAGAGTAAGTTCCACTCGCACTCATTAACTATGTGGCCAATGTAGGTGGTGGTTGAACAGTAAAATCGGATGTTTACTTAGTCCTAAAAGAGGACTTGATGTTCTTTATTTGTGGATCCACTAATGCCATGTCCTTTACCCCGACAAGGTACTTAATAGATGAGGCAATGACATCGCTTTGTTGTGTTATCACTAGCTCAAAAGTGATGTTTGTAGGTCAGAGAAACTCCCAAAGGGGTTTCGCACTGATAATACTCTTATGTTCAGTTGATTGTATGAGTCTTCATTGATGTTGATGAGTTATAGTCCACTCTTTATTCTTACCTTAGATGGACATTGGTTATTTTAAGTGAGTATCTTACGAGCTGATGTTATTCAGTGTTTTTTCTGCCTGTATTGTTTCATTCAGCCATTTCACATACCATACATTTTATGTACTGACGCCACCTGGTGCTGCATCATTTCATGATGCAGATACAGGAGATAGAGGACTTCAACAGATGCACTATTGTGGTTCAGAGTTCCATAGTTCCATAGATTGGTGAGTCCTCCCTTGCATTCGGAGGATATTCTTTATTATCTTTCATATGTTTAGAGTTAGTCCTTTTGATTTTGTGGTAGTTATGGTCTGTCATGGTACCATCCTAGACTAAAGAGGTAGAGGCTTCATAGACTTGAGATGATGATTTGATGTTGGGGTCTTTCCCTCTCTAAATTGAGTTTCTTAAATTTGTTATTATATCATAGATGTTGACCTATCTAATTGTCCTATGGCCTTATTCTTTGATATAGAGCCAACTATATATCTTTTATTCTTATGTTATTCACTGTATAGATGGTTGAATGACTGTCTTGAGACTGAGTGGATCGCTTGGGGACTAACAATAGTCTTCGAGTGCTGGTCACGCCTAGGGTACACTCCCGGGGCGTGAAAGATATTTTTATAATTTTATCGGGTGTTACAATGTATTTTGAAGGTAAGTCATCAATAGAACAGGTTCTACACATTACGTTCGTCACTGCACGAAGTCATACAAGGAGTATGTACAATCCAAAAAAAGACAAATAATGTGCAATACCATGTATTATTTTTTCAATTAAAGTGATACATGTCTATCTTCTAATACATATCCGCTGAGAGTTAGATTGAAACCCATAAGAAACACACATGGTCCATGTATCTGCCAGAATCATCTTTCTATAGCATAAACGTAACAGTAAATCTCATATCAGTGTTATAAAACTAATGCAAATATGCTTGTTCACACAATTCATAAGAATATGATGATGTTCATAATAATAAGCAACTCAAGTTAAACAATCACCACAAGTTCTCTATTAATGAATCAATATCACCAACCATT
Source organism: Solanum clarkiae (assembly GCA_011800125.2). Classification (NCBI taxonomy): domain Eukaryota; kingdom Viridiplantae; phylum Streptophyta; class Magnoliopsida; order Solanales; family Solanaceae; genus Solanum; species Solanum clarkiae. Next base: position 6,798 of record JAABOM020058510.1, on the reverse strand, counting down.
CATGAAACACATAGATACATTTCATAAAGTTGCCTTTCTATTGCCATTCCTATTAGCAAACCCAGTATATAAATAATTCATCACATAATTGAATCCAGATTACACTCCAACACACATAATAAGGAAATTCAAGATTCCACATTATCAACCAAGGTTTAGAAAACACTTGTCTTACTTTAACCAAACTACTACGCCAAAATTTGAGCCTTCCCTTTTCGACGGGCCTCCAAATCAATAAAGTCTATTTATGAGATCACAATAAAAATGCAAAAGTAATCATACTCTATTCATCAGTTTTGAAGCTAGAGTTTAAAATAGTTCAAAAATCTATTTGTATTCCAATCATCTCAAATTATATTGAAGAAAATATAGTCTTCTTAACCTATATCCATACTACATGATAGTAACAAATGAAAATAATTAATCTAAAGTAAATTATAATAGATTCGACCTCAATTTTTTCAACTTATTTTTGTAAAGCTTAGTTGCCAAAATCACAAGTACCCCTCATATATTTTTTTCCATGAGACATACTAATGTTGAAGGAGTAAAAGTAGAAAAATTTACTTGTAACAAACTAAAGGGATAAATATGATGTCACGCCATGTGAGGGTACCCTTGGTGTGGCCAGCACTCAGATACTATTGCTAGCCCCTAAGCAAATCACTTGGTTCATCATCACATCTTTCCCAACAACGGAAGAATAACTCTGTTGCATCATAATATTAGAGAAAACAGTTTAGATATAGAGACTCATCCCAAAACCTCTACTCAAGTGTCTATGAAGCCTCTAATCATTAATCTATAATGGTACAATAACATACCATGGGCACCCTAATCAGAGAAAGAAAACAAAAACTAGATGAAGATCATAAACAAAGGCTCCTCCAGAGAACAAGGAAAGCTCACTAACTCTGAGAATGTACTAACTTCGGGCCTCAACGTGTGCGTACTGAGATTCTCTATCTATTGTATCTGCATCATAACACGATGCAAGCCCAAAATGGACATTAGTACATAGAATGTACTGGTATGTAACACAGCTTAAGAAAAGTAAAGCTCGACTCACTCATCTCGACTCAACAACTCATGCTCAAAATTAGTTTATGCAAGTTCAGAGTAAATTATGCTTTTAAAGTAATCTCAGTAAAATAGACTGAGTTTGAAATCTCATGCTCAATCAGTGTTGCTTGGGAGTTTCTCTTAACTGACATCCTCATCCTACTACCTTTAGCTAGGTGATGCACAATGAATCAGCATCGTTGCCACGCCTACCCTTAACTTGCCATGGAAAACGGCAATCAACTCTCTCTCTGGATCCAGAGTAAATGTACACTTGTGGGACAAGGGTCGCCAGACTGGCTGTAACGACTATCCTACGCTAGCAATGTAGTTCTGTGGGTTAAAGTAGATATACATATGTACTCGCTCACCGAGACATTTATATATAAATAGATACTTGCTCCTCGCTCGGTGCTCGATGCTAGATACTTCTCCCCAGGCTAAAATATGCTCAACTCATCAATCAATGCACCAATCATCTCAGAAATCATCTCATCAATCTTAACTCATCAATTTCTCATCATTCATCTTATCAATCTCATTTGATCTTAGTTATTCCACAATTCAATCAATCAATGCAAGAAATTGAACTTGACTCAAACTCAATATGGTCATTTAGACTCATCAATTATCTCATCATGTAATGCAAGTACGGCGTCATGTGTACTAATATAAGTGACGTCAATGTAATATACATATCGTGCTCAATCATACTCAAGATGCTTATCTCATGTACTTAGCCTCAACCTCAATATCATTGTTATACATAGAATATCATGCCCCGGGAGGGTACCCTAGACATAACCGACACTTAGAGACTATTTCTAGTCCCCAAGCGAATTACTTGGCCTCATTACATTCATTCATTCACACAATCTACTAATTAGTAGAAGAACAAAGGAAGTAAATGGACGCACCTCATCTAGTCTCAAAACATTATCATAAATAAAAAGGCTAGTAGAAGAGAACTAGCTCACAGTCTTATCAATCAACAATCTGACTCTAGTCTATGAAGCCTTTATCACTATTTGGTGATGCCAATGACAAACCTATGGCTACCTTAATCAAAATAAAGCTAATAAGTATCTAGTCTAAAGAAAGATGAAAATAACATATGAATCCTCCAAAGTAAGGGAGGCTCACCAATCCACTAAACATCCGAAGATCCTCAATGATGTGCTTGTTGATGATCTCGATCCCGTAAATCTACATCATAAAATAATGTAGCAGTAGAGTGGCATTAGTATGTAGAATGTACTGATATGAAAAATGATTGAATGAAACCGAAACAGGTAGAATAATATAGAAATAACATCAACTCAACATTAGATGACTCAAATCATCTTAACTCAATAAAATATGAAAGTTTAAAGTAAATCAGGCTCTTTATAATGTACATTTGAGTAGATAAGGAAGACTCCATCAGAAATATCATGCTTAATCAATGTTGATTAGGAGTTTCTCTTAACCGACTTCTATCCTATCCCACCACCTTTAAGTTAAATGGTGCACAACGAATTAGCATCGTTGTCACGCCCGTCCTAAACTTGCCACGGTAAAGAACGTAGTTTCTTTGTCTCTCTCTCTCTCTCTCTCTCTTGGATAAAAAGAGAATGTCTAACTTTTAGGTTAAGAGTCCAGAATGTGTTGTATGACTATCCTACGCTAGTAAACACAATTCTGGATTGACACTCCTCACCCAACCCGGTGCTCAATAATACTCCCAAGACTAAAACATACACAACTCATCTATTAAATTAATCGCCTTCCAGACTCACATTAACTTTCACTATCATCTATCAATGAAATTATTATGAGAAAATATACTCACATTATCATCAATATGTACTCAAAGTGTCATGTAGACTCAATATTCAATTCAATCAAAACTCATTAATTTGTTAAGTGTTTTCTTCAAAATATAATACTCATGCTTCAAAAATAATCTCTATGTATCACCAAAAATATTTATCAAATCATTATTCATGCTCCAAAAGTTATATTCATGAAACACTATAAAATATGTTAAAAGAAAATCATCGGGATTAACATGCTCAGTATAACCATCAAATCTCAATTTTCAGAATAATAAATAAAAGCAATCATAGTCCTCAATTACGGTTCATATGAATGAAGGCATGAACACACATCCAAACAATTACTCAATTACAAGAATATTACCAAGATATTATTGTATACGAGAAACTCATTAATACCATAGAAACTTAATTCAAGAATTTAATCAAGATAATACTTCAAGAATCATGTGGAAGGACTTATGGGTTCTCAACTCATCTATAACGATCTATGAGCTACATGGGAGGACAATTTCATTCGTTTAGTTTAGCCTTACGTACCTAGGATGAAGAATTTCTCAGCCTTCTTCAAGGAATTAAACTCGAACATTGAAACCCTCAAGCTCTTTCTTCTTCTTCTCTTAGAAGTTACCTTTAGATTTAGGGAAAATAATGTGTTTTGGAACCCTTCGTACGAATAATAGGCTTTTAAATATGTTTTGGGGTATTACAATAGGTTAGTAATATGCAAAATACCTACCCGAATTTAAAAGAAAAAACGTCACTAAAATGTACTGGTCCAAGACGCACCAGGGGCAGGGACCAGTATATTTTTCTCCAAAATTTTTCGAACGAATTTTAAACTTCCCATCGAAATTTTTGTAAAAAAAATATAAATGTCACTCTACATCCTATCCGTGTCGCGCCAGGGGCGCGGACCGACACTATTTCTGTGCTAATTTGCAAAAATTATTTTTCGACCCAGTTGCTTTAAAATCAAGTCAAGACCATTTTCCCACTCGATTCTCCACGCTGGTCATAAATTTGATCTCAAATTTCTCATTGGAGCTTTAGAAGACGCATTATGCGCATGATTACGTTCTAGGCGCATTTTGGTAATTCTAGGGGGTGTTACATCATCTCTCCCTTGGGAACATTCGTCCTCGAATGATAAGTACAGGTAGGATTAATCATCAAGCATGAATAAAATGTCATAACTCAGTCAGTTTGAATCATTTGAATACCTCGAAAATCAACACTTCGAACTCAGGAAGGAAGCTATCAACTCCGATGGAGAATGGGACCATCGATACATAAGACTCTATATACAACTCTCAAGCTTAGGACTTCATCTCAACTTGCTCCTCTTTATGGTATTATGCCTCAGCAAATTTTTTAAGGCTTATCACCTCTCACTCACACCTCTACCTAATCATGTCCTCTTATTCTATTTAAGCCTAGTTCTACGCCTCGCGGGGCTATTCCTAAGATGATCATCTTCCTATAAGCTAGCCCTCCACTCAACTCAATACATCTTTGGGGATTTTCACTTTGAGAAAGCTACTTTTTTGCACTATTCTAACGCATCTACTTGAAACATTCACCCTAAAGCCATTGATAGCCTTCTTTAATCACTCATATTGTAACATCCATTCATTCAAGCCTATCACTCCAACCACTTCAATTATGTAAAAAAAAACTTCAAGCCTACTCTTCACTTCTATTTCTACCATTCCATGAGCTCTCACTCAAATTCACACCAACATACTCTTTCCTATCTGTCGCACATCATAGGGTCTCGTCTCTCTCCCTCTCCTTATCTCTATCCCCGCATGACACAAGGTTAACACCAATACCACAATAAGGATACATTCGCTTCTCCTCAACTACCCTCACTCTCAGTCTACTATCACCACCATCATAATTTGAACCTGGAGGAACTCATTATTTCCCTCCTCTTTGCAAAGCCTCAACTACTAACTCTCCATGCAAAATAAGCGCGAAGGTCAAAAAAAACTCAAATACTTAGATACTCAAATACCCATCCTTAGAACAAACTTCAACACAAGATCTAAAGGCTAAACTCCATCCAACATCATTATTAGGTATGAATACTAGCAAGGACTTGCATACTCAAGTATGCGGAGGCTCAAAAGGAACATCAACTCGAAGATAGAAACTCAACTCCATTATCACAGTTCAGGAGAAGTCGTTCTCTCCCATCACCAATAAATTGTCTATTATCGTCAATGTTTCTATCAAGACTGGAAAGTTGGATTACTCAAAAACTTGGAACGAAAGATCATTAGCATGATTCAATCAAGAAATTTTATCTAAGGACATTCATAGATTACATTCAATCCTATAAATTATTTAAATGATTATTCGGGTATGTCATGGAAATTTTTTTAAAGATAAGAATCAAATAACTTTCTGTGGTGGAACAAAATATCTCTCATCTCCCCTCAAATAGATTTATCTCTCGCATCTATCAAGACTCATTTGAGTTCACAAAGCTATACATAGTGTAAAACTCGATTCATATCTCTTACAACATAGGATTGGAAACTCTTGGGTTCATGGGGTTAAGATCAAGATTAATGTACGAGTTCATCACTTCTCATCCTCAAAACTCGGCACTAATAGGAAATAACATAATGTGCTTGGGATTAGGCCATAGGTACGACAGTCACACACTAGAAGGGAATCGAGTATCACCTCAACTGAAGGGTAGAAGTTGTATCAGATGGAAAAGAGTTGATATCTCATCTTTATCAGCCCATCACTATCAAAGACTCAAGATCTACTCTGGTTTATCACTTCGTAATCTCCCACTTAGCTCTCAAGGCCCTCTCTCTAAATTTGGGAATCAATTTCCTCTACTAGGCTGTAAGCATATACCTCCACAAGAATGTCTTAAACTCTTCTGTTATGCTATAGTCGTATACATATAACTAGCCACTCAGTCTCCTTTCAGCGATGACACTCTTAGTTCCTCCTGTCTTTATGCAAATTTCTCTATATTTGCTATTCTTATTACATACATAACTACAACTCATAACTCTTACAATCTACCCTTCTCTTTTTTGTTCTTTTTTGCCTACAGACTCCCAACTCTTATGCCCCCTATAAACTCATTTGTATAACACTTAGACTATCACGGAGAACTCATCATCATCTATACATAAGCCCCAATCAACTTAGCTACTCATGATGACAAAGATTGCTTATAATAGCTTACTCCACATCGACAACACACATATTCTATTTATATTTCTATAGCCGTCCTAACTTAGAGCTTCACACATCTTTGCACAATCATGGATACCTATCTCAAACATATTATTATCTATTGAGTTATTTTCGTCTTATGTCTTACCTAAGGTTCTCTTGTACCTTGCACATAGCATCATTTTCTCACAAGTCAACATCTTCTTCTCCAACATACGCTATGACAAGCCTCTTAGAGAAAAACTCCAACTAAGACTATCACTCTCATGACACTATCTCCTCTTTCATACTACTCCTCCAAATTCAAGCTTAGGGTCTAATACTAGCATGTGCCCTTTTCACATACCTCTCTAACATCATACCACTTTTCAACCACTAGGTAAGAATTTAGGGAATGTAAGCCCACTAAAATCTCATAGCGAGTGTTCAAACAACACATCCCTTCCTCACAACTCAGTACCACTCACCTATTAAATAATATCTCCTTATCTAACTAAGCTCATAACTTGATGAGTCTCATGAACTTTAAATTACATTCATAAGCCTAATTTAGATCTATCACATTAAAAGCACTCTCCCTTGCCCCCCCCCCCCACATTCAACATTTATGTTTCACCTCAATAGTATGAATATCGCAATACATCAGCATAAACTTCCTTCTAGTTTGAGCATGCTCTATCACATTTTGACACTAACTCTCTCTCTCTCT
>JAABOM020058509.1:0-13825 GCA_011800125.2 Solanum clarkiae | reverse complement strand
ACATTGTAAGAAAATTTAAATTTTATTTTATTATAATTTTAAATTTTAAGATAGAAGTAAAAACCATATACATGCAAACAACATGTTTTACATCATAAAATTTAATATTAGTTATGATCCCCAAAAAATTCTTCAACATTCAGATGAGTAAGGTCATTGAGATCATTAAATATATCATCCTTCAAAGTCAGATTTGCTTGAATATTATCATTATATGTTATGAATGACTTGTCCCATTATTTTCAAGAGTCAAGTGTCACTTTATCCGAGCAATGGAAGAAGCACCACTTTTATTTGCCTTCCGTTTGAAGGACTTTTGATAAAGCCTAACAAAATGTTCAGGCGTTCGACATTCATTTTTCCAGTGGCCTTTCATTCCACAACGATGACAATTACCTTTTAGGAATTCCTTTGAGAACCCGTATTATTCTCCCTTTTATGGCGACCACCACCACGACGATTATTATATCGTCTTATACCATTACCACGTTCCCGCATATTATTTTTTGGGCTCAATTTTTATTTTGTCTTCTTTTAGAGATGTCATGTGCGTCTGCAATATTTACTTCCGGTAATGGAGCAGTTCCAGTGAGACAGGCCTCATGATTTTTCATTAATAAGACATTATGTTGCTCAGCCACCAGAAGGCATGAGATCAATTCAAAATATTTATTAAATCCTTTCTCACGATATTGCTGCTGTAATATCACATATGAGGCATAAAAAGTAGTTAATATTTTTTCTAGCATGTCCTTATCCGTTATAACTTCCCCACATAATTTTAATTGGGAAGTGATTCTAAATACAATAGAATTATATTCAATTACGATTTTAAAATCTTGAAATCGTAAATGCATCCACTCATAACGAGCTGATCTTAGGTATATTTACACTCCTAATTAGCCAATAATGCCCATAAATAGAGTGAAATCTGAGAAAAAATTAAAAGAGTATAGGTGTTTGAGTGTCATTTTCTCTTATTTTGCTAATATAGGACCAAGTGCGCCTGTTGTTTGTGTTTGCAAGATTTTGCTTTGATTGGGAAGTTGGGGGTTAAAACCGAACTCGATGGAAAGACGCAGCATGAAACGGGGGACATGAAGATCAGTAGAAGCAACCAATAGACCAAAAATCCACGTGACAAACCTGGGTACAAGGTTGTGGAAGCTGTAAAATGCAAAAAAGGCACGAAATCCAAAGGAGGTGCAAGGTCTGCAACCAAAAGTGTGCAGAGTTGTACAGTCAGCAAAGTAAGCGAGAACATAGGAGAAAAAGGGGTCTGCGTCGCGGACCTGAGGACCCAACGTGGAAAAGTCAAAAAACAGGATCTTTATTATTTCTTTATCGTAGACTTTAGGTTGAAAGTTTTTTTTTCACGCAAGAACCGGAGGAGGAGGTGACAGAGAACACTTTTTCATCGTATTTTGGTTAGTTTAATCTTTAGATTTTGGTTTTTGATGTTTTCCACTTTATTTATGATATATTCCACGTCCATGAGTGGCTAAATCTCTATATTTTGGGGTTGTAGCCATAGACTATGTGTAGTTCGTAACTTTTGACATCTACGAATGGTTTCTTTGATTATTCCTATGTTATTTATATCTATATTTCAAAGTCTGGCCAACTACGGAGTAAATTTGTTGTTAACTCTGGATTCGAGAGATGTTGGAGTGGATAGAACACAATAGCATAGGGAGCTTGTTCAATACTAGGAAACTTGGTTGATTCGTATAAGGGAGACCTGTGACAATTACCCTTATACCTTGCTTGATTCATATACAGAAAGATAGCTTTAATAAATTTTCATTGATTTGTCTATCCCTGCTCAACGATATAGTTAGGCAGTCAATGACGGAAGGCCGGCAGAGGCGTGCAACCCTGTTCAGATATATTAAACCATGTGAATCAATAATCAAGAAACCAGACATAGAGAGATATTGTTAAGACTAGGCAAAGTCGTAACGGTTACAACCCTGGAATTGCATCTTTAATTGATATCTTGTGTGAAAGTCATATTAGTTTATTAGAAGTTATTTTTTTTATAATTTATTTTCCTAAAAACAACAACTCTTTTTACTAAAAGCACCAGAAACGTGATAACCGAGAGATAGTATGAATTACATTTAAATTCCTTAGGTTCGACAACCCGGCTCCTTACTTAGGGACATTGTATTACTTGTGAGACCACATGCACTTGTGTGTGCTAGGGAAGCAACAAGTTTTTCGTGCCATTGCCGGGGATTTTGAAATGAACTTGTTCATTATCAAAGTTATCTTGTTTTGAGGTGATCACTACATTTGATCTTAGCGGTGTTTTTGTGCAGGAAAACAAGCTCTAAACTGGAAGATCAAGACTCTTGTTTTCGTCAATCAAAGAGGAGAGCAGGAGTTTTATTTGAAACACCGCCGATTGAATTGGTTGAGCTAGAGGATCAAGAGGATAACAACGTGGAGGTTGATCCTATTGCAGAGAACATGGCAATAACAACCCACCCACACCAGTAACATCGGCTGCTGATGCACCACCAGCATCGAGGCCAGTACGGGACATAACAATCCCAAGAACTACAAATGTCACGAGCTATTTTGTCAAACCTGAGCTTGGTGGCCGATGGGAGCTCAAACAGAACATGGTAAAGTTGTTACACTTTACTGGGCAATTCACCGGGCTTCCTCATGAAGACCCACAAGTCCATTTTTAGAACTTTCTTAAGATTGCTGATACTTTCATTCCTACAAGGGTGAATCATGACTACGTGAGGATGACTTTGTTTTCCTTTTCACTGTTGGGGGAAGCCTCCAGGTGGTTACAAATTGAGCCACCTAACTCCATAACATCTTGGGATGATTTGGCTCACAAGTTTCTCACCAGATTCTTCTCGTCGGGCAAGACAGCCAAGCTAAGAAGCGAGATCCTAAGTTTCAAGCAGAGGGCTAGTGAGAATCTGTATTAGGCATGGGACAGGTTCAAAACTCTATTGATAAATTACCCACACCATTGCTAAGCTAACGAGGTATTGGTTCACACCTTCATTGAAGGGTTGGAACCCAATACCAAGATTCTTCTTGATTTAGCTGCAGGGGGTCAAGCGTTAGAGAAGACATATGATGAATTATATGCTCTTCTAAACAGAATTGCTCAAGGCAACCCAGAATGGAATGAAGGATCCAGCAGACCAACAGTGCAGAAACAGGTTGAGGTCTTGGAGATTGATGCTTTAACCAACCTGCAGGCCCAAATGTCAGCGATGCAGAACATGATAACCACGAACTTCAAGAACCTGGTGTTGGGTTGTTAGCAGGTCAGCAGCAAGCCCCAGTGAATATGGTACAACAGCAGCTATCGGGTTGGTGTGATGTATGTAGGGGAGGGGATCATACGGCTGTGCGGATCCAATCCTGAGGCAGTAAACTTTGTGGGAAATGCTAACAGGGGAGGCTATCAAGGATTTAGGAACACTTACAACCCAAATTAGAGGAACCACCCAAACTTCTCATGGGGTGGCAATCAGCAGAATCATGGACCACTGCAGTAAAGACCATAGGGTAAAAATGCATATCAGAATTAGTCGGTCCAACAGCCTGCAAGACAGGATAATCCGAGCACCATGACTGATAGTGAGGTGTTGAGATAGATCTTGGCTAACCAGAACATGCAAGAAGAAGAAATCCAAAGGAACAAACAAGATTTGCTGAACTTAGAAAAGAAGTTGGGACAGTTGGCCACTTCAATAAATTCTAGGCCTCAAGGGGGCTTGCCAGGAAACACTGATCCCAACCCAAAATAAGTGAATGGAGTTAGAACACAGAGCGGGAGGCCATTAACGGAATTGGTTCCCAAGAAGAAGACAGGGTAAAAGGACCAAAATATTATGTAGAATGATGAGGCTAGCTATCCCAACCCAAGTATTGATGAGACCACACCATTACCAAAACGTCCTCCTCCATTCCCACAAAATCTCAAGAAGAAGAAGGAGGATGACTATTTTCAAAAATTCATCGGGCTGCTAAAATATGTATAGATTAACTTACCTTTAATTGATGTTTTGTAGGGGATCCCAAAATATGCTAAATATGTCAAGGACATTATGGCTAATAAGACCAAATGGGCTGAGTATGAGACTGTGCAGCTCTGAGATTCTCAACAAATCACACTTGCCAGCCAAACGTAAAGATCCAGAAAGCTTCACTATGCAAGTAAACTCAGGAACTGTCTAAATGGTAGGGGCTTGTGTGATCTTGGGGCTAGCATAAACCTCATGCCCACGTCTTTGTTCTTAAAGTTAGGGATTGGAAGGTCGAAGCCCACAATAATTGTATTGCAGCTAGCAGATCGGTCTGTGGCGAGGCCAAATGGAGTAATAGAGGACGTCTTAGTCTAAGTGGGGTCTCTCATCTTCATGTGGACTTCGTCATCCTGGATTTTGAGCCGGATCCTCAGGTCCCTTTCATACTCAGGCGTCCATTCTTGGCTACAGGATGGGCGTTAATGGATATTGCAGTAGGGCAGCTTACCATGCGAGCCTATGACAAAGTAGAGGTATTTGATGTCTATAAAGCAATGAAGCTACCAACTACATATGAGGAGCTAGCAGCTATCACAGTGATAGACATTGTGTGGCCGTGAGCCAGGTCCAGATTGAAGACCCACTAGATAGGGTACTGCTAAATCAAGGGCTAGTAGATGATGTAGAAGCTAGAGAGATTAAAAATGTGTTGAATGCTCACAATGTGAGTATGTTGAAGAAGATGAATAAACCCTTGAACAGAGTATTGGGACCACCTCCCAAACTCTCAATGGAAGAAACCCCTAAGTTGGAGGTGAAGCATCTACCATCACATCTCAGATATGAGTTTTTTGGCGAAAATAATACATCACCTATAATCTTGTCTGCTTTCTTGACTGCATTCCAGGTAGAAACGACTGTTGTGGTGTTGAAAAAGTAAAAGAGATCCATGGGGTGGCAGATGTCTGACATCCATGGCATCAACCTAGCCATCTTCATGCACAGAATATTCATGAAGGAGGATCATAAACCTATGGCTCAACCGCAGAGGAGGCTTAACCCAATCATGAAGGAGGTTGTGAAAAAAGAGGTGATAAAATGGCTGGATGCAGGGATCATCTTCCCCATATCAGGTAGCAAATGGGTAAGCCCTATTCAATGTGTCCCTAAGAAGGGCGAGATGACTGTTTTCACCAATGAGAACAACAAGCTGATTTCGACAAGGACGATGACGGGGAATCTGCATGGACTATAGGAAATTGAATTATGCCACCAGGAAAGATCATTACCCCATGCCTTTCATTGACTTGATGTTGGATCGACTTGCTGAGCAAGAACATTATTTCTTCCTTGACGGGTACTCAAGGTACAACTAAATCACCATTGCACCCAAAGACCAGGAAAATACAACTTTCACCTGCCCATACGAGACGTATGCTTTCAAGCGTATGCCCTTTGGGTTGTGCAATGCACTAGTCACATTCCAAAGGTGCATGATGGCGATCTTTCATGATATAGTAGAGAACTTTGTGGAGGTGTTCATGGACGATTTATCTGTCTTCGGGGAATCGTTTGAGAGTTGCTTACAGAATTTGGACAGAGTGCTAGCTAGATGCGAGGAGACTAAATTCATTCTTAACTGGGAGAAATGTCACTTCCTAGTTAAGGAGGGGATAGTCTTAGTCCACAAAGTGTCCAAGAAGGGGTTCTAAGTAGACAGAGCCAAGATAGAAGTGATTGACAAACCTCCACCAGTTTTGATCAAAGGAGTCCAGAGCTTTCTGGGATATGCGAGTTTCCACCACAGGTTTATTAAAGATTTCTCAAAGATTTTGCGCTTTATTAGAGAAAGAGACACCCGATTGGGGTCTCTTGTTCGATTTTATGTGTGACGCCAGTGATACAACAATGGGAGTGGTACTAGGTCAATGCAGAGATAAAGTCTCTCACTCCATATACTATGCCAGGAAAACCTTGGATGCAGCACAGAGCAACTATACGGTTAGCAAGAAAGAAATATTGGCATTAGTATATGCATTTGATAAGTTCAGAGCTTATTTGGTGGGGACCCAAGTGGTGGTGTTCATAGACCACGCAATATTGATGTATTTGTTTAACAAAAAGGATGCCAAGTCGCGCTTGATTAGATGGATCTTATTGCACCAAGAGTTTGACATCGAAATCAAAGATCGAAAGGGGAGTGAAAACCAAGTTGTTGACCATCTATCTCGTCTAGAGACTGATGCTCACATAGGTGAGCAACTACAAATCAGAGAAATATTTTCGGATGAGCAGTTGTTCGCCATTAAGGTGGAACAATTACCATGGTATGCGAATATTATAAATTACTTGGTAAGTGGTGTATTCCCACCGGATGCAACATATCAACAGAAGAAGAGGCTGGCCTATGATGCAAAGGCTTATGTCTGGGATGAACGGTACCTATTCAAGTAGGGAGATGACCGCATGGTAAGAGGTGTGTTCCAGAGGCAGAGATGAAGCCGATTCGAGATAGGTGCCATGCTTCTCCATATGGGGGCCATCATGGTGGTGACCGAAAAGTGCACAAGGTATTACAATCTAATTTTTTCTGCCCGCCTTATTCAAAGATGTTGTTCAATTCTCCAGGGCATGTGATGCTTGCCTGAAGACAAGTGTTATATCCTAGAGGCATGAGATACCCTTGAACAACATTCTGGAAGTGGAGATCTTCGATGTTTGGTGCATTGATTTCATGGGGCCATTCTCACCATCATTCGGGTGCCACTATATTCTGGTAGTTATGGACTACGTTTCTAAATAGGTAGAAGCAACAACCTTTCCAACCAATGATGCGAAGCTGGTGAGCAAATTCCTTCGCAAGAACATCTTCACATGATTTGGTACTCCGAAGGCCATTATTAGTGATAGCGTACCCTTTTCTTAAACCAAACTGTGAAGAACTTACTGGTGAAATATGGGATACGACACAAGGTAGCCACAACATACCACCCGCAAACCAACGAGCAGGTAGAGGTGTCCAACTGGGAGGTGAAACAGATATTTCAAAAGACCGAGAATGCCACCCGGAAAGATTGGGCAGAAAAGCTAGATGAAGCATTGTGGGCGTATCGCCTACAATCGGAACCTCTCCATATAAGCTTGTGTATGGCAAGGCCTGTCATCTACCCCTAGAGCTCGACCATCAGGCGTATTGGCGATTAAGAAGCTAAATCTTGACCCTGAACTCGTTGGAAGGAAGAGATTGATCAATTGGAAGAGTTGGGTGAATTCTGGCTACAACTACGAAAATACTAAGCTTTATAACGAGCAGACGAAGAAATGGCACGACCGACACATAATCAAGTGGAACTTCGAGCCAAGCCAACATTTATTGTTATTTAACTCATGTTTTAAACTATTTCTAGGAAAGTTGAGGTCCAAATGGAATGGACCATTTGTGGTGGTAGCGACCACACCCCATGGTGCAGTGGAGCTAAAGGACTTGACCACAAACCAAACCTTTCTGGTGAATGGTCAAAGGGTCAAGCACTACTATGGTGTGGATGCAAATCAAACAGTGGAGGTCATTGAGTTGGCCAAAGATGAATGAGTAGAGAATGCGTCATGCCGCAACGTTAAATTAAGCGCAGCACGGGAGGCAACCCGTGATGAGGTAACTTAGCTGTGTTTATTTTTCTTTCTAAAATAATAATAATAATAATAATAATAATAATATATGTATATATATAGGTGTGTTCCGTACTAAAACATATGAAAATTTTGCATAAGTACAGGTCCGCGAGGCCTCCGCATTACTGATCCTTCACTTGTTGTGTGCAAATTTTCAGTCCATAATTTCCTATGATCCGTTGGGAATTTTTTTTGTGTGTGTTTTCTGGTTCTAATCTATTGTTTTAGTGTTTTTGAAGCATGTATAGGTGTTCAGGTTATTTTTCAAGGCCCGGAGTAAAAAATCGGATGTTTATTGTTGCTCAAAATAGTAAGCATTCGCGATAGTACTGCGATGCGAACCCATCGCGGATGCCTACTATTTCTGACCTAGGTGGAAATATCATTAAGTGTTGGTCCGCGTTCACTCTACATCGTGGAGCAAATGAATACCCTCACTGTTGTTGCGCCCAAGTAATCGATGTCGTTAAGTGTGCATTCATGTCGCCTTTGCTTCGCGGAGCAAACGTGAAGGTTTACTGTCTCTGCATCTTAGAAAATATTTATCTAAGTGTTGATCCGCATTCTCTCCACGTCACGGAGTGAACGTGGATGTGTGTTAAAACGTCCGAATGTAGACGTGGCCCCCACCATCTTAATTGCACTAAACTGTTATTTTCCTAATATTTTTTCCCTATTTCTTCTCCACCTAGCCTTAAATCTGACCCCATTCCCTTTCTCCTCAACTTTTCTTTCCCTCTTCTTCCCTCATTTCCCCCCCCCCTTTCGAACTTCATCACGTCGCGCCTTAGGTGGATTGCTCATAACTATATGATTTCACACTCTTCCTCAGGTGTGTACTCTTGGTGTAATTTTTGTGCTTTGTTTTACTGCGTTTCAAGATATCAAAGTTGAAGTCTTCATGCTTTATGGGTACATTCGAAGGGGATTCGTCATTGATAGGTAATCTTGCTTGTGGGGGTGTATTATGCATAGATGGTTGGTGCTTACATGTGTCTGTTATGTGTGAATTGTGTGGGTGAAAACCCTAGGTTGAGTTTATTCCCTAAAATGGGGGAAAGTTTTGGGGGTTTATGAATTCTATCACATGTTTTGTAATTTAATGGTTGTTTCGATGTTTGGCGTGTACCAAATATTCAAGTGTGGGGTTTAATTCGAACAATGTGATTATGGGGTGCTCTGGGTGATGGGTGTTCTTCAACACACTCCCTGATGGGTTTGAAATGAATTTGAGTAGTCATGTAAAAGTTCAAGTGTGGAGTTGAATCTTTCTGTTTGATTGTGGGGTTGAACCCTTATGTCGCACTATGGGGTTATGGCTTATGGATAAGCAGTTGAGTCACTTGACATTGAGATGAATGTGAAGTCATGTTTGTGCCTGTCGTAGGGGATATAGGGGCATGAAACTGTGAGTTGATGTCGCCCGTATGTCGTGGGGAAGTCTGAGTGCCCTCGCCACACGGGCATGAGTTTAAGTGTGGGGTAGTGCGCTTGGAGAGTAAGCACTGATTTTGCACTTGTGTTTTGCAGATAAGATGTCTTCAAGTGCATGCCGAGGCTGTTCATCAAGTAGGCCTAGAGCCACCAATATAAGAAAGCAGCCACAAGATATCCTTGATATGCCCAAGGACACTAAGAGGGGTTAGAAACCACAATACGGGGCTAATGTTGTTAACAGAGAGGGACAAAGGTGGTACTAGTCTCATGATGAGACAAAGTACTATCCCGATGTCCTTATTGACGTAGAGTCCCTCTGGGACGAGTTCCCCTAAAATTCTAAACTGCTGCAATTAATTGAATTTAGGGTTCTTGTTCCGACAACCTATGCCTTGCAATATGAGCTTGGTTAGGGAATTCTACGCCAACATGAGCGAAGAACCACAGTCTCAAATGGTGGTGGTTCATGGATTAGAGGTCAACTTCTCACCTTTGGCAATCAACCAAATCCTGGACACCCCCGAAGAGGCCTCAGCAGGGGAATTCAACAAGTTGTGCCATCGCCTACCCTACCAAGACATCAGGCACACCATTTCTGGACGTAGGTCCATGGCGAGATGGGTTTGACATGTTGAGCGGGGCTATCATCTCTCTTTTCCTTTTGCTTACATATCCAGGGAGGTTAGAGTCATAGTGAAGATCATGATGCACTCTTTCTTTTCAGGGCAACACTTCACTAATGTGATGTGGGATAGAGTGTGCCTCACCTATGTAATCATGAGGTCCATGCAGTTGAAGTATGGGGAAATACCCCTAAGGGCCGTAGGTATGCCTTTAGAGGCCTTATTACTGCTTTATGTCGTGACCCAAGTGTCCCCGAGGAAGAGGCAGACTACTGTCCAATCATTCAGGCCCCCCATGTTGCCAACACAGGCCCAGTCCTGACTACAACGGATATGGCCTACCGGGATAAGTTGATTATGCATCATATTTATGGCCTTGAGATGCTGAGACACTAGAATGGCGGCCGGCTTTCCACGAAAAAAGAATTAGAGGAGTTTGAGGTGGAATACCCTCTAAACGATCATGCCAAAGTTGTGCTACACATTGGACCCCGGTTCACTGAGCTAATGGATGATGACATTCCTACGGACCCAGGGGAGGAGCACGAGGACGAGGATGATGAGGAGGCTGAGGAAGATGACATAGCTGATGCGTCTCCGGTGTATGTAAGTGGTGAGCCCATCCTACCAGGTCCTGGTGATGCTTGAACACCACAGTTTCCACCTTGCAGGTTATGTATGGTTAGCACTGAGGGCAGTGCTAAATTTAAGTGTGGGGTGAGAATTCCTTTGTTTGTGATGATGCTTCTATTAGTCTATTTCTGGCATGTATTAAGATAATATGTTTTTATTTCTGCTTTTTGTTTATATTTATACATCTTTTGATTTTGTTGGGTCTGTAAATATTGGCTAACTACTACTTTGATCCATGAATGCTTCTCTGTTGATAATTTGTGAATGCATTGGTTTGTTGGTAGTTATATGCCTATTGATATTAACTGTGTGTTAGTCATAGTTGAGTGATGGGGGCCCTATGATGATGGATGAAGATCGTCCTAAGGACATTTATCAAATCGAGTTCATATAGAGCATGGTAATATATAAACGAGCATCGAGCGCGAACCTTTGAACATAGTTAAGGGTGAGTGTTTGAACCTTGTGTATCACTAGGTATGCATGCTTAATTAGATGAATTCATGGGAATACCACAATAGGAACTCTATTGCTGACCTTGTGATGAAAATATGCCAATGTGTAAGTGAGTCAATTGTGGGTCTCAATTGTGATAGGTTCAAGAACTTGCCCGGTATGTAGAGTAGACTTCAGAGGAATCAGAAATAGAGGAAATGATCTAGGCATTTCGTTGAATGACAAAATCAATCCTAGTAATCCCTGTTGAGCCTTAGCCTATTCTTTGTCTAACTACATTTCAAGCTAATCTCTTTTCTTGATGAATTACCTGATTTTGATCCTAATTCCCTACCGCTTGAACATGGTGAATAAGAAAAGAGGGAATAAGAGTGGACACCCGAGAGGATGTGAAAGAAGAGAGTGTCAAAAAAGAAAAAAATGAGTAGTTAGAAAGAGTCTCCCAAAATAGTGACGCGGATGCACACTGTTTTGGGCCCAAACTTTACCAGTTAATACAGTTCTGGTCTGCGATGCCTCCACATCGCGGATCCATAACGCATGCACATTGGAATAAAAAAATAAAAGAATAATATTTCTTGGTTTCTTTTAATTATTTCCCTTGGCTTAGTCAGTGTTTGTTTAGGGTGTCCACTTGTTGATAGGAGGTTATGTTGTGGTCAGATTAAAGAGATAGGAGTACTCACAGTTTTAATTCAAGAAGGGTAACAAGGGTTGTGAGTAAAGAGGGCATGAAAAGAGAGGAAGTGTATGCTACGAGCGCGTGGGAATTGAAATGTTTCAGCCATATCCATAAATGTATCCCACCTACCTATAGTCTACATTACATCTAGAAAAAGACCTACGTGATTCTTTAAGAAAAATTCCAACTAGGCCTAGGTTTACATTAAGGGCAAGCTTATGGAATCTTGAAGCAATTTGAGATATCTTTTCGGAGCGTGAGAGTTGTTTGTATACCCAGTCTTGATCTTTTTACTAGATTCGTAGTGATGTGCATAGATAATTCTTCATGGTGAGGGCATATGATCATTCAGGGTTCAAAACTAAATTAACTGTTAAATATTTTGTATGAGTCTGCATGTATACATAAGTGTAAGGAGCAAATGGTTTACACTGGAGGCATCAAAAGTGTTCACTGTGATTCATAGAGTTAGATCACATGATGGTCAGGGTACATACTACTATAGGGATTCTCATGCATGTGTAGTGGTTTGCCTAAGGACAGACAAAACTCTAAGTGTGGGATAGTGATCTTAGGTATATTTATACGCCTAATTAGCCAATAATGTCCATAAATAGAGTGAATTCGGAGGACAAATTAATAGAGTATATGTGTTTGAGTGTCATTTTCTCTTATTTTGGTAATGTAGGGCCATGTGCGCCTGTTGTTTGTGTCTGCAGGATTTTGCTTTGATTGGGAAGTTCGGGGTTAAAGGCGAATTCGATGGAAGAACGTAGCCCGAAACAGCGGACATGAAGATCAGTAGAAGCAACCAACATACCAAAAATCCACGTGGCAAACCTGTGTACAAGGTTGTAGAAGTTGTAAAATGCAAAAAAGGCGTGAAACCCAAAGGAGGTGCAAGGTCCGCGTCGCAGACCTGTTCAAAAGTATGCAGAGTTGTCCAGTTAGCAAATTAAGCGAGAATATAGGAAAATAAGGGGTCCGTGTTGCGGACTTGAGGATTCAATGCAAAAAAGTCAAAAAATGGGATTTTTATTATTTCTTTAAAAGACTTTAGGTTGGAAATTTTTTTTCACGCAAGAACTGGAGGAAGAGGCGACGGAGAATACTTTTTTCATCGTATTTTAGTTAGTTGAATCTTTAGATTTTGGTTTTTGATATTTTCCACTTCATTTATGATATATTCCACGCCTATGAGTGGCTAAACCTCCATATTCTGGGGTCGTAGCCATAGACTATGTATAGTTCGTAACTTTTGACATTAATGAAAGATTTCTTTCGATTATTCCTATGTTATTTATATCTATACTTCAAAGTTTGGCCAACTAGGGAGTAAATTTATTGTTCACTCTGGATTCGAGAGATGTTGGAGTGAATAGAACACAATAGCATAGGGAGCTTGTTCAATACTAGGAAACTAGGTTGATTCCTGTAAGGGAGACCTGTGACAACTACCCTTATACCTTATTTGGTTCATATACGGGAAGATAGTTTTAATGCATTTTTATTGGTTTGTTTATCCTCGCTCAATGATGTAATTAGGCAGTAAATAATGGTAGGTTGGCAGAGGCGTGCGACCCTGTTCAGGTATATTAAACCCCTTGAATCAATAATCAAGAAACCAGACGTAGAGAGATATTATTAAGACTAGACAGAGTCGTAACAGTTACAACCCTGAAATTGCATCTTTAGTTGATATCTTGTATGAAAGTCATATTAGTTTATTAGAAGTTATTTCTTTTATAATTTATTTTTCCTAAAACAACAACTCTTTTTACTAAAAGCATCAGAAACGTGATAACCGAGAGATAGTACGAATTACATTCAAATCCCTTGGGTTCGACAACCCGGCTCCTTACTTAGGGCCACTGTATTACTTGTGAGACTGCGTGCACTTGTGTGTGCTGGGGAAGCAACACGAGCCCTTGGCAATATCGTAGCATTAAGGTGGTCATACCTTCATTTCAGGCTGATCCACAATTGAAGTGGATCTTTCACTATTAAGTATTCAACCTTTAAATTTTCATCTAGATGATGACGAAGGAAAATCATCACCTTCGCTTTATTCTGACTTGATGTTTTATTTCCTTCGATTATAGTATCATAAGACCCTTAGCGGCAAGGTGAATCTCAACATCAAGTACCCGTAACAAATAGTTCTTTCCAGAGATGTGAAGTGCCACAAATTTAAGTTTCGACAAATTCGACATGATGAAAGCTATCATAAAATAATTAAGTTAATAACATAATATTGATTTTAATGATAAATTAATATTTCAAATGATAAAATATTATATGAGTACAAAACGTAT
>JAABOM020058508.1:0-13825 GCA_011800125.2 Solanum clarkiae | reverse complement strand
TAACTTACGAATTGACAAAATAAGATAATAATAATAATAACAACATTCGACCTATACATAATAGGAGAAGCAAAAGTGTTGTCAGTACCATAAAAATCAGATGTTTAAGTAATTAAAAATTAATTGTTAATGAATTCCTATTTTATTTTTTTTGTAAAATGATTCTAAAGCAGTTTTTTTTAATAATTAAACGGGATATAAAATCAAAATTAAAGATCAATGTGATACAACTGTAAATCTATATCAGTGATTTCAAAAAGAAAAAATTTGTAAAATGTTAAAAGTGAATTTAAAATAAACATTATATATATAGAACTACTTTTCAGAATAGCAAATAAATAACTTATTAGCTTGTTGTCATCTTCTGTACTCCATTTATCAAATATTCTCTTAATGTCTTTTCCTTCTTTTTGTTAAGAAAAATAATTCCACATCTAGACAAACTTAAATAAACAAATTATAGATAGGAGAGACAACGACAATATTTGTATCATTAATTAAAATTTACGAGAGGCAGAGATAGTATTATGTATTTATATTATTAATTAGAATTCAAGTTAAAACCAAAATTAGAAAGGTAACTTTTCCAATACTTTTGCTATTTAATATTTTCCAAAAGAATTTAAAAATTCAGTAACCAACTAATTACCATGAGTTTGGATTTCAAAAATATTTTTTTAAAAATAGATACAAATTCTATCTCATTTTTACATGTTGCTAAAAATTAGAAATATATTAACTGTTTATCAGTCCTTTTTTGATTTTATATTTTTATGTATCCTAATTAAATAAATAACACACCCATGTTTACATATTCATAACTTTTTTTTGCAGTACTTATTCATAACTAAAAGCCCTATTAAATACTTCAAGAGTGAAAACTTTTCCCGAAATTTCAATAATGATTCAAATCTCTACTTGCAACAAAGTTTTTTTTTTTTTAAATCTATTTATTAACTTCTAATTTTTACTAATAACGAATTTAAATTTGTGTGTGTATTGTATATTGAATCCATTCACAATTCAATTCGCGACAAGAGTTTTTACAAAGAAATAAATAAAATAAATAGATAAGATTCGACAAGAACCTGTGTGATGAACTAATTACAAGAAAGATTACGAGCTTTGCAACCGGAGACTCGAATAAGAACTAAGCTCAATTCAGCAAAGGCTTGAAGATTTTTTCTTCTTTGTGTATTCTCTATTTTTCTGAATATGTACACTTTTTTTTTCTTGAAATCTACGCTCTTTTTTGAAATCTTTTTCTTAGATTGAAAATTCTGATTTTTTTAATACCATATTTTATTATTATATAGAGAGAGTGGATGAGGAAGTTGTATTGTAGTTGAAGTGTGGGGTACGGGAGTTGAGGAAAACAAGAAGAGTTGAAGAGATTTGTGATATATTTAAAAAAAAATTATTAATTATTTTTAGAAAAACGTGCATGTGTGTGTTGTGTTGTAAATTTTTTTTTTTTATAAAACAGAAAACGTGTGGGTGTGTGTTGTGTAATTTTT
Source organism: Solanum clarkiae (assembly GCA_011800125.2). Lineage (NCBI taxonomy): Eukaryota > Viridiplantae > Streptophyta > Magnoliopsida > Solanales > Solanaceae > Solanum > Solanum clarkiae. The sequence goes on along the minus strand of JAABOM020058508.1, from coordinate 12,308 downwards.
TTTTTTTAAAATAGAAACGTGTGCGCGCGCAAGTGAAGAAGAGTGAGAATTTTGTTGTTGGGAGAATGGGATAGTTAAGGCTAGTTTTTAGGTTTTTTACGTTTTTCTTTTCCTTTTTGGGTTTTCTTTTTTCCCCCCTTTTTGTTTATATATATATATATATGTGTGTTTGAATATTTATAAAAGAAAAGAAAGATATATAAGAATGAAAGATCATTTAATTTTTTAAGCTAGCATAATTTAGGAAAAGTTAAATAACTAATCTAAACTTATAATTAAAAAAAACTAGTTTATTAATTAAAAAAAATCATATTTTCTGTATATTTTTGGAAATAAATTAAAACAAACTTATCTTAAAATGTGACTATTTTTGTAATTTTTAAATATTTTAAATAAACCTACTATAAGTAAGGTTAAAATAAAAATATCAATTTAGAAACATACATAAATCAATATTTAAGTATTAAAAAAGGTAGATAAAATTAGGTTTGATAAAAAATTATGTGTTTACAAAGTCCTCAAAGTCTCATCAAGTTTCCTCTACCTATTTCAAGAGTTTAAGGTATGTGGATCTTCATCCATGGGTCATTTCACCTATGGAGCCCAACTCTCTCTTTTTATGAAATTTCATGATTTCAAGGTTAGATTTCTTATGGGTGTTTTCTATTATTATTCCTATGTATGAAATATGTTGAAAATTTATTGAATATTAGACTATTGATGCATGAGCTTCTATCAAGAAATGAGATTATATTATGTTTATAATTCTAAAGTTGTGTATACTGTGATATCTTGAAAGACTTGGAAAGATTATGGATTTTTGAATGGTTTTCATGATACCCAAAATGAGAGTTTTTTACTACAATGTTGGTGGGTTGCTTGAATAATATCTTAAAAACTATATTTTACTCTACTCATGTTCTCTACTCTTGAAAAACACTATTTTAAGCATGTGTACATATACCCACCATGTTTGACTAAATTTACACGGCAACGATTCTTATGTTGATGAAAGATTATTGCATGATTTGCAAGACAAGCATGATATGATAAGTTATGGGCTCCCAAGCATGTATTGAACTCATGATAGGTTTCTATGATTCGCAAGTGATATGTTGAGCCCTATTTCTATATTTCTACCCTCTTGTTAGTGAATAATGTTTATATGAGGGGGCAAGCATGATAACTATTTACCCTCATGTACAAACTAAAGCTCACAAGTGAGGGACAAGAATGTTGCAATCTCTACCTTCATGTGAAATGCGGTGCCTACTGGAAGGGTGAAGTCTATGTATTGTTTTTACCCTCTAGTACAAGGTATACGCCATGTGTAAGGGTCTAGTATATGAATGAGATACTTATGCCAAGTTATCATATTTTTACAATTTATCCATTCTATGATTACATTTATGATTATTTCAAGAATCCCGTGGGATTAGACTTAGCACCAATTGAGGCTTAAGGTGGGGGCTCGACTCAAGGGGTCCTTATATAAAGTCTTGGTCTCTTATCTATGTGATACCACAGGTTTATATTATTTTCCTTAATGGGCTTTACTAGTGGATCCAACTAGGGCAAGTTACCTACAATGTGGGATGAAGTTTGGTTTACCTTGGCAATTAAACCACTCCTTTATTTGGTCTAGAGTGAACACCGCGATTTCAAGTAGTAGCTTACTTGGCTTTATATGTCGGTTAAGGTCTTCTCCCACATATGTATGTTATATTATGCATGTTGATTATCTATATGCATGTTTTAACTCAACCATTTACTACACATGACACATTGAGCTTAATTCTATTGACTACGATTATGCATCTTGAATATTATGGCTTATGTCGTTGCATTACAACCTACATACTTAGTACATTCCAAGTACTAACGCATACTTTTGCTTACATGATCTCACCAAGTAGGGTCCGGAGCACCTATTCATTCTCCCTCTCCACATGGCTAGCCGGATCATTTGAAGATAGCTTTGGGCGAGTCCTTAATTCCGGGGACAATATCTACCTTACTTTCATGCTTTTTTCTAAGAGTTGTCTAATATTTTTGGATTTTTATATTTGAGGGTGAACCCGAGGGATGTCTTAGCTCCTGCTCTATTTGTAGTAGAGGTGTTGTTGGATATGGATATTGTGTATCGAGCTTGACTCCTATTATGTCTATGTTACTATGAAAAACTTCTCTTAGTCCCTATTCCTTTCTATATGGTGATGTATGTTGATATTGAGATGGAAGTCTCAAGTCCCTCTTCCCTTAGTCTCTATTATTACTTGTTTGTTGTCTTATTATGCTTCTGTAAACAAGGATGTGCAAATGGTATGCTAAGAGGCTTGTTTGGGGTCCCTTCGGGTTCCTCATTTATCATGTCACATCTATTCCCTAGGCTTAGGTTGTAACAAGATTGGTATCAGAGCACTAGGTTGTTAAGGATCCTCGAAAATCCAACACACCTTGTCAAGTAGAGTCTTGTTCATGGTTGTGAAGCGTGCCACAACTATGAATACAAGGCTATGAGGCGTTTTAGAAAATGGTTCACTTCTTCATGATCTAGGTCGTGCTTTAGGTTTGAAAATAAGGTTTCTTTCCCTAATGGGCGCTCTTTTGCTCTTTTAGATCATGCCACTACCAAGAGTAAGTCCACAGAGGGCTCTCACACCCGAGGAGGGTTCAGCTCCCAAGAAAGAGGGGTTAAACATGTCGAATTCCAGAATGCAATTACCATGTTTGCCCATGCCATGACTATTCAATTGAACCAAGGAGACCAAGATCCTCATGCTCCTACTCTGGCTTCAAGGGTGAGGGACTTTACAGGGATGAATCCACTGGAGTTTCATGGTTCTAAAATAGAGGAAGATCTCCAAGAGTTCATTGATGAGATATATAAGGTTCTTGCTATTATAGGGGTGAGTTCAGAGGAGAAGACAGAACTTGTGGCCTACCAACTCAAGGGTGTTGCATAAATTTGGTTCACCCAAGAGAAGTTAGAGAGGGGAAACAATGATCCCATCCCATGGGAGGAATTCAAGGCCTCCTTCCTCAATCGATTCTTTCTTATTGAATTGAGGGAGGCAAAGATGATGGAATTTATGAATCTCAAACAAGGCAATGTGTGTGAGGGAGTATTCCCTCAAATTCAACAAGCTCTTAAAGTATGCTCCTCACTTGGTTACCGATCTTACGGCAAGAACGAACAAGTTTGAGTCTGGGGTATTTGACTTGGTGAATGGAGAATGTCGCACCGCTATGCTTGTGGGTGACATGAAATTGTCTCGGCTCATGACCTACGTCAAACAACTTGAAGGGGAGAAGCTTAGTAAGAGGAGACATGGGAAGTCCAAGAGGACTCGGTTTAATAGTGGCTTTCAAGGTGCTAAAGGTGGTTGTTTCCAACAAAGTTACAAATTCCAAGGTTAAGGGTCCTCTAATGCTCCAAAAAAAAGGTTTGCTAATGATGGGGTGCCTAACCCAAGGTTTCAAAGTGGCAATGGTGGGATGACTCTCCCGAGGTGCAAAAAGTGTGGAAGAAATCATGATAGCTTATGCTTGAGGGATTCAAATGCTTGCTATGGGTGTGAAAAACTAGTCCATAAGATTGTTGATAGCCCCTATGCTTAAAACAAAGGTAAGAATGGTCGTCCTCAAGACCAAGGTGCTCATGTGGGTCAAAGGGCAAAGGGAGGACAATAAGGGGGTGCTCCATGACAAAATTAGTTTTATGCTCTCTAAGGAAGACAAGGAGTAGATGATATTCCCTATGTTGTTACCAGTATGTTAAAGGTTTTTGATTATGATGTGTATGTTTTATTAGATCTGGGTGCCACTCTTTCCTTCATTACTCCTTTTGCTACTAGTAAGCTTCATATATGTTCCGAATTGTTGTGTTAATCCTATGTGGTGTCTACCCCCGTTGGTGAGTCTGTTATTACTAGAAGAGTCTATAGGGGTTGTCCCGTGTCTATATTGCATAAAGTCTTGCCTTGTGATTTTATTGAACTTGACATGGTGGATTTTGACATTATTCTTGGAATGGATTAGTTATATGCATATAATGCTTCCAGTGATTATAAAACCCCTAAAGTTAGGTTCTAAATTCCTAATGAACCCATCTTTGAGTGGGAAGGTCATACTTCGGTGGTCAAGTGTAGGCCCATCTCTTGTCTTAAGGTCCGAAAATTAATTTCTAAGGGTAGCATTTACCATCTTGTAAGGGTTAAGGATGTTGAGTCTAAGGTCCCTCCTATTGAGTTGATTTCGGTGGTCAATGAATTTCTTTATGCCTTTCCCAATGAGCTTCTTAGTATTTCTCCTGAAAGAGAAATAGACTTTGGTATAGACTTCCTCCCTGAGACACAACCTATTTCTATTCCCCCTTATCGAATGGCCCCGGTGGAGTTAAAGAAGTCGAAGGACCAATTGAAGGATTTGTTGGAGAAGGGTTTCATAAGGCCTAGAAAATCACCTTAGGGTGCATCGATGTTGTTTGTAAGAAAGAAAGATGGTTCACTTAGAATGTGTAGTGATTACCAACAACTCAATAGGGTCACTATAAAGAACAAGTATCCTTTACCAAGGATAGATGACCTATTTGATAAACTTCAAGGGGCTAGTTATTCTTCTAAGATTAATCTTTGGTACGGATACCACCAAGTGAGGGTGATGGAGTGTGATACTCCCAATATGGCTTTTCAGACTAGGTATGGGCACTTTAATTTGTGGTGATGTCATTTGGGTTAATTATGCACCGACAATATTTATGGATCTCATGAATAGGATCTTTAAACCCTACCTTCATATGTTTGTGATAGTCTTCATAGATGACATATTGATTTATTCCTGATGTGAAAGAGAGCATGTGAATCACTTGAGGATGGTGTTGCAAATTTTGAGGGATGAGAGGTTATTTTTCTAAATTTGATAAATGCGAATTTTGGTTGAATCAGGTTGCATTCCTAGGGTATGTGGTGTCAGGTGATGGAATTAAAGTGGACCCTAAGAAGACGAAAGTGATAAGAAATTGGCCCAGGCCCTTGACTCCAACGGATATTAGGAGTTTCTTAGGTTTGGTGGGGTATGACTGGAGGTTTATGAATGGTTTCTCTTCAATTACTTCTCCTTTGATAAAACTGACACAAAAGAAGACACAATTTGTTTGGACCGATGAATGTGAAAGAAGTTTTCATACTTTGAAAGACAAGCATATCTCATCTCTTATTTTGGCTTTACTAGAAGGGCTAGAAGGGTTTGTACTTTGTTGTGATGCTTCAAGGATTGATTTGGGTGTGTATTGATGCAAAATGACTATGTGATAACATATGCTTCTTGGCAACTAAAGGTGCATGAGCATAATCCATGGTATTTGTGTTGAAGATATGGTATCTTTATTTATATAGCGTTCATGTAGATGTATTTACAAATCACAAGAGTCTCCTATATGTGTTCACACAAAGGGATCTTAATTTGAGACAAAGAAGGTGGTTAGAACTTCTTAAAGATTATGACATGAGTGTGAACTATCATCCCGATAGAGCTAATGTTGTAGGTGACGCTTTAAGTAGAGTGTCTATGGAAAGTCTAACTCATATTGATGAGCAATAAGGAGGTGGCTAGAGAAGTCCATCCTAGGTTGGGAGTAAGGTTGAATGAAGTAGAGAATGGGGGTGTGGTGGTATTTAATGGCTCCAAATCTTCTTTTATTTAAGAGGTCAAGTTTAAACAAGACCTTGACCCCGCCTTGCTAGAATTGCAAGCTTCAGTGAAGTATGGTGAAGTAGAGGTTTTCTCCTAAGGGGGAGATAGTGTCCTTAGGTACCAAGGTAGATTATGTATGCATAATGTTAATGGCTTGAGGGAGTTGATTTTGAAAGAGACACATAATTCTTCCTACTCTATTCACCTCGGTTCCACAAAATGTATAGAGAATTGAGGGAGCTATATTAGTGGGGTTGGTATGAAAAGAGATATTGCCAAGTTTGTAGCCGGTTGTCATACCAACAAGTCAAAGATGAACATCAAAGGACGAATGGCCTAGCCCAAGACATAGAGATTCCTACTAGGAAGTAGGAAGAGATCAACATGGATTTTGTGATTGATTTGCCAAAGACTATAAAGTACTTTGATTCTATTTGGGTTATTGTTGATAGGGTGACAAAGTTGGCTTACTTTTTATCGGTTATTTGTGTTGCCGAGGATTATGCCAAGTTATATATTCATGAGTTAGTTAAGTTACATGGAGTACCATCGTCTATTATTTGGAATTGTGGTGTTCAATTCACTTCTCATTTTTGGAGATGCTTCCAAAAGGGTCTTGGTATCAAAGTCAAGCTTAGCACGACTTTTAATCCTCAAATCGATGGTCAACCCAAAAGGACAATTCAAACTCTTGAGGATATTCTTAGAACTTGTGTTTTGGAGTTTAAGGGGAATTAGGATCAAGGGGAATTAGGATGAACATCTTCCACTCATTGAGTTTTCTTACAATAATAGTTACCACTCTAGTATTGGCATGATTCCCTTTAAAGCTTTATATGGTAGACGTTGTAGATTCCCGATTGGATGGTTTGATATGGGGGAACTGGCTTTGTTAGGCCGGGATTTGGTTATGGAAGCCTTAGAGAAGGTGAGATTGATAAGGGAGAGACTGAAGAAGGCTCAAAGTAGGCAAAAGTCCTACTCCGATGTGAAAAGGAGAGACCTTGAGTTTAATGTTGATGGTTGGGGGTATTTGAGGGTCTCACCCATGAAGAGTGTGATTCGGTTTGGAAAGAAGGAGAAATTTAGCCCAAGTTTTGTGAGGTCCTATAGGATTTTGAGAAGAATTGGTAAGGTTGCCTATGAATTGGAGTTGCCTACGGATATGAGTATGGTTTATCCGATCTTCCATGTGTCTATATTGATGAAGTGTGTTGGTGACCCAAGTACTATAGTTCCCTTAGAGGTTGTGGAGGATAACTTGACATAGTTTATATCTTGAATATCTCAAAATATCTTCATTATTTTGAAAATCTGACTTCATATTTTTATTCAGTGGGGAAAATTATGTAGAAAATGGGTGGCCTTCGATTTTTAGATGACCCGTAGTGAAAACTAATTTTTCGCTATGGGAGTCGAGGCAGTGGGCGTTCGTGATTGATCCGCGTCACGCCTTGGGCATGGATCAGTGTAAATGTTGCTCCACCATTGGTCCGCATTGCGCCTTGAATACGGATCAGTGCAAAAATTTCCTTTAATTTTCCATTTCGTTCAAGGGTATTTGGGTAATAATTTAATACCCATCTAAACGAGAATGTTTCATCTTTTCAACCATTCAATGCCCAAAAATTCTCATAAACACTTCCAAAATCCTCCCAATTCATCATCAAATCCTCCATTAAATCTCAAGATTTTCAAGAACTTTTGTTGGAGTTTAAGGAGCCAAGTGAAGTCCTCAAAGTCTCATCAAGTTTTCTATACCTATTTCAAAAGTTTAAGGTATGTGGGTCTTGATACATGGGTCCTTTCACTCTTGGAGCTCAACTCTCTTTTTATGAAATTTCGTGATTTCAAGGTTAGATTTTTTATGGGTATTTTCTATTATTACTCCTATGCATGAAATATGTTGGAAATTCATTGAATATTGGACTATTGATGCATGAGCTTTTATCAAGAAATGAGATTATATTATGTTTATGATGCTAAAGCTTTGTATCATATTATATCTTGAAAGACGTGAAAAGATTATGAATTTTTTAATGGTTTTCATGATACCCAAAATGAGGATTTTACTACAATGTTGGTGAATTGCTTGAATTATATCTAAATGATTATGTTTTACTCTAATCATGTTATCTACTCTTGAAAATCACTATTTTAAGCATATGTGCATATACCCACCATGTTTGACTATATTTACATGAAAATGATTCTTATGTTGATGAAAGATTATTGCATGATTTGCAAGACAAGCATGATATGATAAGTTATGGGCTTCAAAGCATGTACTAAACTCATGAAAGGTTTCTATGATTCGCAGGTGATATGTTGAGCCCTATTTCTGTATTTCTACCCTCTTGTGGCTGAATAATGTTTATATGAGAGGGGCAAGAATGATAACTATTTACCCTCATGTATAAACTAAAGCCCACTAGTAAGGGACAAGCATGTTACAATCTCTGCCCTCGTGTGAAATGTGATGCCTACTAGAAGAGGTCAAGTCTATGTATTATTTTTATCCTCTAATACAAGGTATACACTATGTGTAGGGGTCTAGTATATGAATGAGCTACTCATGCTAAGTTATCATATTTTTACAAGTTATCCATACTATGATTAAATTTATGGTTATTGCAAGTATTCCATAGAGATTAGACTTAACACCTATTGAGGTTTAAGGTAGGGGCTCGACTCAAGGGGTCCTTATATAATGTCTTGGTCTCTTAACTATGTGTCACCATAGGTTTATATTATTTCTCTAAATGGACTTTACTAGTGGATCCAACTAGGACAAGTTACCCACAATGTGAGGTCAAGTTTGGTTTACCTTGGCAACTTAACCACTCCTTTATTCGGTGTGGAGTGAACATCAGGATTCCAAGTAGTAGTTCGCTTGGTTTTATATGTTGGTTAAGGTCTCCTTCCACATATGTATGTTATGTTATGCAAGTCAATTATCTACATGCATGTCTTAACTCAAGCATTGACTACACTTGATATTTTGAGCTTATATCTATTGATTACGATTATGCATCTTGAATATTATGACTTATGTCATTGTTGTATTGCACCCCGCGTACTTAGTACATTCCATGTACTAACACATACTTTTGCCTATGGTGAGATGTAGGGACCGGAGCTCCTATTCATCCTCTTCTCCACGTGGCTAGCCGGATCATTTGAAAATAGCTTTGGGTGAGTCCTCAATTCTAGGACAATATCTATCTTACTTTCATGCTTTTTGCTATGACTTGTCTAATATTTTTGGATACTTATCTTTGAGGGTGAGCCCCGGGGATGTCTTGACTCCCATTGCATTCGTAGTAGAGGTGTCGTTGGATATGAATATTATGTATCGAGCTCGACTCCTATTATGTCTATGTTACTATGAAAGACTTCCCTTAGTTCCTATTCCTTTCTATGTGGTGATGTGTGTTGATGATAAGATGGAAGTCTCAAGTCCCGCTTCCTTTGCTTGTTGTCTTATTATGCTTCCACAAATATGGATGTGTAGATGATATGCTAAGAGGCTTGTTTGGAGTTCCTTCAGATTCCCCATTTGCTGTGTCATATCTAGGCCCTAGGCTCAGATCGTGTCACATAAATTAATGTATTAACTCATGACAATCTATTTATATGATGTATGATGCAATTACCAAACATAACACCATGAACCAAATAAGTTGATGTATTAAAAGAATCAAAAGGCTGCATAGTATCTCTACGTCATCCTACGGCATGAACAACAAAAATAGTGCCATATTTCATTAAATTTAATTTGGTTCAAGTCGGAAGGTTCATTCTAGAAGGCAATAGCATAACATCCGCACCACCGTTTATTCGTTGGGCAGATTTTACAGATGAACTATATATAGTATTATAGGTAGATTCGTAGATAACAAATGTGCATATAGACACTAAGGAATTATAGAAAAGTAATTAAAATAGTTTTCGTCAATCATGTAAAGATTTATCATACCCGTAAAAACAGTTTTCTGCTTATTGTGGTTACTGATTTGGCAAAGCGTTGATTTTCTCTAAAGAGTGATTTATTTTCTCTTCGAAATGTTTGGTTGTCTTTTTTGTGGCGGTACATTTGGGGTCATTTTTGCAGTGGTGGCTTCTTATTTTATTTTATTTTTTTTTAAATTATGCATTAAGTTGATTTTTAAGAAGGGTGAATAAGTAATTTAACTTTTTAAGTTTATACTTTAAAGTATTATAGATTGTAGATTTAATGCACGTGCATTCCACATGATTATCAAATTATATAATACGCTATTTGTTAAAAATAATATAAATATTATTACAAAAAAATTGAATAAAATATTATACGTGGAATAACGAAGTATAAATTCTTATAAATAATGAATTTAAACATTCTTATAATTAATAAAAAATAATTTCATTACCAAATAAACCAACACATGCACAAAATATTGATTAAAGGTCCAAAGTTTGTTTTGACAAAATTACTGGTAACATATCTGCTTAAAAATTATTTGTTCATGTTCATACAATAAACAAAATGTATCCTACATAAATGTAATTTTTTGGATATTAATCAGTTCTTAATTGCCTTTATTTTAAGACTATACATGCATTAAATTTGTCTCTCTTATTGTGTCTTTGTACATTAAAGTGTTGCTTTATTAGTATCTTATATTATCTATCAACAAAATTTACATATTGATAATAGGAAAAAGTGCACATTCAACTAATTTAAAAGAAAATCTCAAGCTATCTATAAGAGGATTAATAGAGTACCATTATTAGTAGCATACATCATATTATTAGTATCTATCCAAGTACACATAATATAGATAAAGTACTTCTCTATCAACATTAAAGAAAAACAAATAAAAGAAAGGGTCGAATCTTCCTCCGGCTCAGCATATAGCATAATTAAGCAATCAACAATTGAATATTCAACTAATTGAAATTCTCAAACTTATTTTCAGAAAGGAAAAATAAAGAGCGCAACCCAAAAATAGTATTCTCTTTGCTCTAATTTATGAGAGGCAATTTTCTTTTTTGTTAGTCTCACAAAGATGACGACATATCTCTACATTTAATAATAATTTATATTTAAAATATCTTTTTGTCCTTATTAAAATAATTTATAGTCACATAAACGTATAATGTTGGAAAACTTAAAGAAATCTATCTAGGATCGCAAGTAAATCATTAGACAGATATTTGAATTCATAAGAATGAAAAGGGTACTAACCTTTTTCCATTGCAAGAATCTTGAATTAAGAAAATAAGATCTTCTAAGTCTTGATAATGCTCTTAATCTATTATTTCTTTTAAGAGATGAGGTAGAAAAAAAAAGAGCATAGTATTGACTTAGGGACTGGATCCTTATATAACCTGTTAGGTACCTTTTTAGATTTCACGGATAATTTTTCAATGAGCCTCCATCAGACATAAGAAAAGGTTCATAGATTTTCAAATTATCTAAATTAAACCCACAAAATAAATATTTAACCTTAAGACTCAAAACTTGTATAGTTTATTAGATCATACAATGGGCAACTTTAATGATAGCATATATCTACATATATATTGATATGTGAGTCCATAAAATAAAAATTTCTAACATATATGACTTTTTTCAAACCACAAATTTCAAATAAATTTCTTTATTTCTTAAATTTTGTATAAGTCAAAATGCATAACATCACATAAATTAATGAATTAATTCATGACAATCTATTTATTTGATTTATGGTGTAATTACCAAGCATAACACCATTGTACCAAAACTGTTGATGCATTAAAAGAATTAGAAGGCTGCATAGTATCTCTACGTCCTCGTACGGTATGAACAACAAAAATAGTGTCATATTTCATTAAATTTGGTTCAGTTCGAGAGGCTGACTCCATAGGGCAATAGTAGAATGTCTGCACCGCCGGTTATACGATGAGCAGTCTTTGAACATAAACTATATATATGTAAATCCGTAGATAATAAATATACATAGAGACTAACGAATCATAGAAAAGTAATCACATTTATGTCAATCATGAAGAGATTCACCATACCCATTAAAAATAGTTGTTTACTCATTATTATTGGAGTGTGAAGTATCGTTTTGTGGTTGTTCGAAGGATTGATTCTGCAAAGCGTCAAGTTTCCCTGAAGCATGATTTATTTTCTCCCTGAGATATTTGATCGTCTTTTTTGAGGCGGTACATTTTTGGGTCTTTTTTGAAGGGGTGGCTTCTTGTTTTTTTTTTTTTTTTTTTTTTTGTGGTTTTTGTTTAAAAATTATGTAGCATTAGGTTATTTTTTAAGAAGGGTAACTAAATAATTTAACTTTTAGCTTTTGGAGCTTATGCTTTTATGGGTCGTTTGTATGAGGCATAAGTTACAATAATCCCGTGATGAGATATAAGATTATTTTGTCTCATGTTTGATTGGAGGTATAAGGTAATCTTTGGATTATTTATCCCATCATTTTTGCCTTAGTGATGGGATAAGTTATCTCATATATATGTTGGGATAACTTATTGTCACGACCCCACCCCGGCGCCGTGACTTACGCCGATTAGGCGTTCATACCAAATCTTAAATCATAAAGATCCTTAAATTTAATTTCCAGATTCTA
>JAABOM020058507.1:0-13828 GCA_011800125.2 Solanum clarkiae | reverse complement strand
GTGTAAATTTGAGCAACTTTGACAATATTCATAAATGAATAGCTTCTTGATTTTAAAAATGAATATTTTGCATATCAGTAAGCTAATGGAACTAATTTTTTCATGTATGTGATTCTCACGACTCTATTCGTTCCATTATGGTTTCATTCCCCGGTTTCTGGGATGGTTATTATCGTGCGTATGTATAACTATATGTATATATGTATATATATTTCGAAGTAGGTTGGATACGGTGGGTCGGTTTTCCCTCGGGCCAGCTTTGCTTAGTTTGGAGACATAAGGAGCTGGGCCTGGGATATGTTGGCATCATGACGTGTGGGTGCTGGGCCTCGTTCGCCCCGGCTCACATGAGTGCTTGGCCGCTGTTCACCTAGGCTCACTTGTCGAGCATGATGACCTTTACAGATTACGATACGTGAGTATTTGGCCGTTGTTCACCTCGGTTCACCTATCCTATGACGTGAGTGCTTGGCCGTTGTTCGCCTTGGATCACTTATGCTACAGTAGGGACTTGTGTTGGAGATGTCGGGGATTTGAAATTTCTAGTGTTATGCTGTGGTATGGCACGAGTTTGGAGGTCGCCATCGTTCCTATCCGATATGCATTACTTTGATATTTAAATAAAGAATTATTTTGATATTTGTATACAGGTTTGACTCATATATTTTTATTGGGATTATTACTCTCATTTATATTTCGTACTTTCCTGTTTACAGATTTGGTACGTATTTCGTACTGACCTCCTTCCTTCGGGGGGCTGCGTTTCATTCCCGCAGGTAGTGACGTACAAGTTAGAGAGGCACCTTCTTAGGATCTCTGTCTACCGTTGAAGTGCTCGTTTTGGCTCAGGAGAAGATTTTTTGGTATATACATGTACATTTGTTTTCTATATTTTGCATTTATGTATATTCGAGGGTATGACGGGGCCCTGTCCCGACCTATGATTCAGTTCATATATATAGAGGTCTGTGGATACATGTGGGTGTGATATACTGCATATGGTATGACTATGTATGTATGATACATTTGTTGGGCGGTTCTACCGCAACGGTGACCTTGTCGGCCCGCATATATGTGTGTATAGATATTTACTGTATGCTGGGGTTGCTGTTTGCAGGTTTGGTTAGTCAGTAAAACAAAGGAATCTCTGCCAAAATTTCAGTAGATTCCTTAGCTATTATAGCTGGAATTCCAATTTAGTGTTTGTCTGGGTGCCCAATCGGCACTAATCACGGTCCCTGGGTTGGGTCGTGACATGGGGTCATTCATTCTTAAATGATAACAATACGTACAAAACTAGCTCAGAACACATGATTCTCGAACTTAACAAACATAATTCTTCAAGCTAAAAAAGGAAAGTTATCTTCAAGGTCCTCATTTAGGCCCACGAATAAGTGTGGATACTTGGCCTTCATATCTTCCTCTGCCTCCCAAGTAGCTTCCTCCACGAATTGATTCCTCTACAGAACCTCTACCGAAGTAATCTCCTTGGTCCTCAATTTATGAACTTGTCAATCTACTATTTGCACCAAAATCTCTTCATAAGATAAGTTGTCTTTAATCCCAACACTTTCAACGGGGACTAATAGAGAGGGATCTCCTAAGCACTTCTTAAGCATGGACATATGAAATACCGGATGCATATCACTCAACTCCGCTGGTAATTCTAGCTCATAAGCAACACTACCCACTCTTCTGAATCTGATAAGGCCCAATATAACGTGGGATGAGTTTCCCCTTCTTCCCTAATCTCATAACTCCCTTCATTGGGGATACCTTCAAGTACACCCAATCGCTACCTTAAACTCCAAATCTCTTCTTCTAACATCTGTGTATGACTTTTGTCTGCTCTGAGCTATCTTGAGCCTCTCCTAGATGACCTTCACTTTTTTCATAGCCTGATGGACTAGATTAGGTCCTATCAACTCTACCTTACCAACTTTAAACCACCCTATGGGTGATATACACCTTCTCTCATAAAGAGCCTCATATAGTGCTATCTATATGCTGGCCTAAAAGTTATTATCATAAGAGAACTCAATCAAAGGTAAATGATTATCCCAATTACCTTTAAAGTCTATCATGCATGCCCTCAGCATATCTTTCAATGTCCGTATAGTTCGCTCCGCTTGCCCGTTTGTCTGTGGATGGAAATCTGTGCTAAGATTCACCTTTGTACCAAGCCCCTTCTAAAAGTACTTCCAAAACTGTGTCGTAAACTAAGCTCCTCTGTCTGAAATAATTGATATAGGGACCCCTTACAACCTAGCAATCTCCTTAAGATAAAGTTTGGCATAATCCTTGGTTGTATTAGTCGTCTTGACAAGTAAGAAGTGAGCTGACTTGGTCATTCTATCTACTATGACCCATATCGAATCATATTGTCTACGGGATCGAGGTAAGCCTACTACAAAGTCCATATTAATCATCCCCCATTTCCATTCTGGAATCTTTATGTTCTGGGCTACACCACAAGGCCTTTGGTGTTCAACCTTAACTTGCTGGCAATTTGGTCATCTAGACACACACTCCGCAATGTCCTTCTTCATACCACCCCACCAATAGACTTCCCGTAAATCTCTACACATCTTTGTTGCACCAGGGTGGATAGAGTATCTGGTATTATGAGCCTCCACCAATATCCTATCTCTAAGACCTTCAACATTTGGCACACACAACCTACCTTGGTATCTCAGGACACCATCTCCCCCTTCTGAGAACACTAATACTTTCTGCTTCTGAACATCTTCCTTCAGCTGGAGGAGGATGGGATCTCTGTCTTACTTTTCTTTCACTTTTACCACCAAAGATAACTCTGACCCATTTCCGACAATGGCTCTGCCTTTATCAGAATATTCAATCTGCATCCACAAACAGGCTAGTCTATAAACCTCCTTAGCAACTCTTTCTTTTCATCCTCAACCTATGTTGTACTCCCTATGGTCACCCTATTAAGAACATTAGCAACCACATTATCTTTACCTGGATAATAGAGGATACTCATATCATAGTCTTTCAACAGCTTCAACCATCTCCTCTGTCTTAAATTCAGCTCCTTCTAACCAAACACATATTGCAAACTCTTGTGGTCCTTGAATACATCCACGTGCCCACCATAAAGATAGTGTCTCTAGATCTTTAGAGCAAACACTACCACAATAAGCTCGAGATCATGAGTTGGGTAATTCTTCTCATGAATCTTAAGCTGTCGGGAGGCATATGCTATCATCTTCCCCTCTGCATTAGTACACAACCCAAGATAACTCTGGAAATGTCACAATATACTACAAAATCATCAACTCCATCTTGTAGGGATAAGACTGGGGCTATAGTCAGCCTAGTATTCAACTATTGGAAACTTTTCTCACAAGCTTCTGACCATTTGAACTTAGTCTTCATCTGAGTCAACTTAGTCGAGGGAGCTAAAGAAGAAGAAAACTCCTCTACAAACCATATGTAGTACCCTACCAAGCCCAAGAAACTCCTTATCTTTGTTGGAGTTATGGACCTTGGCCAATTTTTCACTGCTTCGATCTTTTGGAAATCAATCTGGATACCCTCACCAAACACAATGTTCCCTAGAAATGCCACAGAATCCAACCAGAACTCACACTTAGAAAATTTAGCATATAACTATTAAGGGTCTGAAGGATAACTCTGAGATGGTCTGCATGCTCCTCCTTATTACGAGAATAGATCAGGATATCATCTATGAACACAATAATGAGCATATCTAGGTACGACCTCAACACCCTGTTCATAAGGTCCATGAAAGCTACTGGTGCATTCGTCAACTCGAAGGACATGACCAAGAACTCATAATAGCCATATCAGGTTTTGAAAGTTATCTTAGGAATGTTTGTCTCTCTAACTTTAATGTGGTGATAAGCAGATCTAAGATCTATCTTGGAAAATAGGTAGAACCCTGAAGTTGATCGAATAAGTCATCAATCTTGGGAAGAGGATAATTGTTCTTAATGGTGACCTTGGTCAATTGACGGTAACCTATGCACATCCGAAGGGAACCGTCCTTTTTCTGCACCAAATGAACTAGAGCACCCTAAGGTAAAATTCTTGGTCTAATGAAACCCTTATCTAAGAGATCTTTCAGCTGCAACTTTAACTCTTTTAGCTCCGATGGAACTATTTGGTATGGAGGAATAGATATGGGCTGAGTATTTGGAAGAGTGTGTATTCCAAACTCTATCTCCCTATCAGGAGGGACTCTGGAAATGTCCTCGGTAAAGACTTCTGGGAACTCATTAACAACGGGAACAGACTGAAGATCTGGTGCCTCGGCATGAGAATCCTGAACTCTGACTAGGTGATATATACACTTCTTGGAGATTAACTTTCTTACTTTGAGATATGATACAAACTGGATTTTAGGAATGACTGAGCTACCCCTACACTCTAGGACTGGTTCGCTAGGAAACTGAAATTTGACTACTCTAGTTTTGTAATCTATGGAGGCATACCCAGCATGAAGTCAATCCATGCCTAGGATGATATCAAACTCTACCATATCTAACTCTACCAAATCAGCTACAATAGTCTTATGATAAACAGAGATTGGACAGCCCTTATAAATTCTTTGGGCTAAAATAGACCTCTAATACGAGTAGAAGCACTGAAAGGCTCGAGAGGATATTCTGGATTGACCTCAAACTTCACAACAACATATGGGGTTACAAAAGACAATTTGTCTCCCGGGTCTAATAATGCATAGATATCATGAGTAAAGATTTTGAGCATACCCGTAACCACATTTGGTGAGTTCTCCTGCTCTTGTCTGGTGCCCATGGCATACAAGCGGTTTGTGCCCCCGCTTGTCCTTACTGTAGTACCCCTGCGAGTTAGCGTACCCTGCGAGGCTGAAGAGAGACTATTTCTGATTTGGTATCTCTCATATTCTACTCCCACAAAGGATAATTCTTCAAGAAATGCCCCACCTGCCCACATTTGAAACATCTATTTGTGCCCAGAAGGCACTCTCCGGGGTGAGACATACCACACTTACCATAAGTAGGATAACAGTTTGATCCTAGAGCTATGCTACCTTGTGACTGGCCACTCGGAAGCCTGCGATGCTGTGATCCCTGCTCATTTCTGATCCTCGGTGTTAATGCACTAGCAGATGAAGGTGCCGGTCCGACTGTCTTAGGCTGGAAAGATAAGTGACCTCCACCTCCAGTCCCTCTCTTACCAAACTCCTGACTTGATGTGTTGGCCCTCTTACTTCTGAACTCCTCCCTATCCTGCACCTTCTCTTCCTCTACCTGCTGCACACATGTCATCAAACAGGCTATATCTATATTCCCAATCAATATCACATTCCTGCCCTCTCTCTTAGTTATTCAAGAGAGCTCGGACACAAAGAGATCCATCCTGGTATGCATATCTACCACCATAGTTGGGGCTTAATAGTATAGCTGAGTAAACTTGAGGTTGTACTCCCGTACACTCATATTCTCCAGCTTCAAGTTTAGAAATTATCTCACTTTAGCCTGCCTCATCTCTGAGGGAAAGTACGATCCCAAGAAGGCCTCCTCAAACACTGCCCAAATAACAACTGGCACCCTATCTACCTTACCCCCTTTCCATTGGTCAAACCAGAGTCTTGCTATCCCCTTAAGCTGATAGGTAGCCAACTCAACCCGCTCAGCATCAACTATACATATCACCTGAAACACCTTCTGAAGCTCATCAATAAAATTCTTAGGATTATCCCTTGCATCAGACCACGTGAACTCTAGTGGGTTCGTTCTCAGGAACCTTCTAACTCTGGCGGTGTCCGCCCCATCATTCCTACTATCTCCCGGGCAACCTCCTTGAGTAGTGACTGCGTGAGTCAAAGTCTGAATGGCCTGGCGAAGCTCAACATTACTAATGTCAGCTTGTTGTGGCTGCTCCACAGGCATAGTTGGGCCTCTAAGCTCCTTCGAAATTCGGCCAGGCTGGTTTGTATTCCTTCTTGTTGGGCATATTCTACCCCCTGACTGGTTTGTTGGCTCTGCATGGAGGCATGATCTGGGAAACACCGCGTGAATGCAAGACTAAGAAGGGACTTCACAGAGACATGCTCTGAAGCATGAGGCAAAGAATAACATGAAATGATTGTTAGAACCCATAAGTTAGAACCGATAAGTCCTTAATTGGTTCAATTTGGTAAAATTTGGAGCCAAATGTTTAATATGGTCTGGGGGAACTTGCAGAATTTACGTTGGAGTTAAAATGAAGATTTTAATTCGAAAGTTGCAGTTTTAGTTGTTACCAGAGCCAAAGTTTGACTTTGGTCAACAAGTGGGGTTCGGAAGCTCGAATTTGAATTCTGAAAATTTCAATAGTTTCAGATGGTCAACTAACGCTAGAAATGGTTTCACTGCAATTTTTAGAGCTTCTGAGAATATTTTGAGTTTTGAGTCCGAAATTAGTTTAAATGAGCTTTCTCAGATTTTAGGGTGAAAGAAAAGACTTTCTCAGTGGAACTTAAAAAAAGGAGTTTGAGCTCTTTTTTTTGGTTGACTTTTAGCCACATTGACTATGTTTGAGTCTTTGGAGTACTTTAGGATTATATTTCGCACCGAGGATTTGTGTTTGTGGGCCGGGGTGAATATTCAAGACCAGCGGATCTGGTGGTCGACAATCGTTCAGACTTAGTAAAGGTTGTTGCAGCACTTGTAGTAGGACAGAGGACTTATCGCGATGCCCGCGGACCAATTTGAGACCTCAATTGCAAATTCTGATATCTTCATTAGATCCGAAATGTTGAGTTTGGGCTAGGAGGACCCTCCATTCAATCCATGGGGATTTCGAGTGGGTTTTTACCCCCTTGATAATTTTCGATATTGGAAAATGGGACCCACATTGGAATAAATGACCTCGTATGAGAATTTTGACCTCACCAATGAGTCTGGAATGTCGTTTCCAATCAGATTTCATATATGGATTATAGTTTTTTAACTTTTAAAGAGGTCGGAGCATCAAATATAATTCCGAGAAGTTGCTGAAAATGTTAAAACGGGAAGAAACGTGTCCCAATCAAATCCTACCACGTGGCAGAAATGCCCCTTAAATTTGCAAATTTGCAGAAAATGGGCAGAATGTTCCAGTTTTTCCCCAAACTTCAATCTTCAATTTCTCTCTCATTTTTGATCCGATTTGAGTGATTCAAAAGGCTAAATTATATATTTTTTGAGAAGAACAACTTGGGAGCTTCAGACTTTGTGTTTGTTGCTTCGTTTGAGTTAAAACTTCCAGATTAACTGCTGCGTTTTAATATTTTTCTGAAAATTTTAACATGCGATTTCTTCCTAATATTAGCTCCATTTTGAAAACGGTTTTCACCACTGAATTCTTTGTCACTTGGGGAACCTATTCATGTAAAAATTTCTAGGTTTTTGATGATTTTCTGGTGATGAAAATCTTGGACCATTTTACCCTTTTTACCTAATTAATTGATTTTTAGTGTCGTTAGATTCATTATATAATTATGATGCTATATTGGGTAAATAGAAACAAAAGGAATTAAGAAATTGTTGGATTTGAAAACTGGTACATTATTCTTATAGTTT
Organism: Solanum clarkiae; assembly: GCA_011800125.2. Taxonomy (NCBI): domain Eukaryota; kingdom Viridiplantae; phylum Streptophyta; class Magnoliopsida; order Solanales; family Solanaceae; genus Solanum; species Solanum clarkiae. The sequence continues at coordinate 6,254 of JAABOM020058507.1, read as the reverse complement.
TTCATTTGATTGTTCTGGTTGCTTTTCACATTGGTCCAGAATAATAGAGGCAGTGATGAAAATAGGGTTGGTTGTTAGTTGAATTATGAATTTGGATTTTGGGGTTCGAAATTGGGGTCAAGTTTGTATATGAGAATATGGTGATTTATAATTATGTGCTTATGTTTACTTGTCATGAAAATAGTCCTTGTGGGGTGAAAGAAGTGTTGAGAAATTATATGAATGTTTACGTGATGGTTAGCTTGAATTGGAGCCCCATTGAAAGTATAATGTTATGTTTTAACGTTGGGGGTTTGCATTGGGCGTTGGAGTGATGAATTATAGTCCTTGGAGCATATAGGAAGGCTTGAATATGGTAGATATGCATTTATATGTAAGCTGCCCTGTTTTACCAATTATGTCGAAATAACATTTTGTGGTGTTTTGATGTTGTGATGGCGTTGGAAAGGGTTTATTGATGTTGTAGGTTGTTGTTGTTATTGTTGTTGATTATTTGAGCCGAGTTAATTCTCGGGGCGGCATATTTTAAGGGGGGGATGCTGCCGAAATTTTTATAAAATTTGGACCAAAAAGTTAGGATTTTAGACCGATATGGTTACTAATCATTGGCGTTATTGTAATTTGTGTATACAATTGGACACCCGAAAGCATAAATTGGATTGGTCTTGCATTGGGATTCGTAAAGAAATTGAGATATGTAAAGATTTTCTATATCTTGGCATGAGTTGGTTAAACTTAGTCAATGTCGTACGTTTGAAAAAAAGAAAAAAATCCCTTTTCCTTCACAGTTTGGGTCTAAATAGAAGCTAAGTTCATTCTTTGCCACTCTTATGCTAAGTTAATACCATCCACAACTTTTGAGTCTTTAAAATCCATGAAATGTGTTCGTTTGACCGAAAGCTAAATAGTTTGGAAAGCTATGGGTTCTATTGTTCCGAAATCACTTTAAAAATTGTTTTGAAGCCTATTCTAGTAATGTGTATGATGGAAATTAAGTAAGTTCCTTTGAAATCACTTTTATGTGTAAATTGAGCAACTTTGACAAAATTCATAAACGAATAACTTCTTGATTTCAAAAAATGAACATTTTGCATATTACTAAGTTTTTGGAACTAGTTTGTATGCATAAGATTCTCACGAATCTATTTGTTCCATTTTGGTCTCGTTCACCGATTCTCGGGCCGATTATTATCGTGCATATGTATAAGTACATGTATATATGTATATATATTCTGAAGGAGGTTGGATACGGCAAGTCGGTTTGCCCATGGACCGGCTTTGCTTAGTTTGGAGACATGGGGCTATGTTTGAGATATGTGGGCATCATGACGTGTGAGTGCTTGGACCTCTTTCCTCGGCTCACCTATCAGGTGAGGTGAGCGCTTGGACCCCTTTCCTCGGGTAACTTATCAGGCATGATGACCTCTACACTTATCGTACGTGAGTGCGTGGACCTCTTTCCTCGTCTCACTTATGCTACAGTTGGGACTTGTGTTGGAGATTTCGAAGATTTGAAGCTTCTGTTGTTATGCTGTGGTATGGCACGAGTTTGGAGGTTGCCATCGTTCCCGTCCAATATGCATTATTTTGATATTTTAAATAAACAATTATTTTGATATTTGCATACAGGTTTGACTCATTTACTTTTATTTTGGACTATTCTCATTTATGTTTCGTGCTTTTCGCTTTACATATTCGGTACATATTTCGTACTGACCCTCTTCTTTTGGGGGGCTGCGTTCATGCCCGCAGGTACCGATGCACAGGTTAGAGAGCCATCTTCTTAGGACCTCCGTCTACCATTGAAGTGCTCCCTTTGCCTCAGGAGCAGACTTTTGGGTATATACATGCACACTTATTTCCTGTACTTTGCATTTATGTATATTCGAGGGTATGACGAGGCCCTGTCTCATCCTATGATTCAGTTCGTATGTATAGAGGTCTGTGGATACATGTGGGTGTAGGACATTACCTGTGATATGATTACGTATGTATGGTACTTTTGTTGGGTAGTTTTACCGCAGCGGTGACCTTGTCAACCTACGTATATATACTTATATATGTGTATAAATGTTTGTGATCTGCTGGGATCGCTGTTGTAGGTGTGGTTAGTCAGTAAAACTGAGGAAACTCTGCCAAAATTTCGGTAGACTCCTTAGCTATTATAGTTGGAAATTCAGTAAGTGTATGTCTGGGTGCCTAACCGGCACTAATCATGGTCTCTGGGTTGGGTTGTGACAGAAGTGGTATTAGAGCAGTTAGTCCTTGGAGCGTCCACAGACCGTGTCTAGTAGAGTCTTGTTTATCGGTGTGTCGTGCACCACATCTATAAATAGGAGGCTACAGGACATTTAGGATGTTACTCTTCCTTCTGATCTTAGATCGTGCATTGAAGCGATGTTAATAGGATGATTTCCTCCCTGACAGAAATTAGCTGAATTTCAGATATGCCACCGAGGAAGAAACCTATCAGCCGCAGAGGAAGACCTGCAGCAGTAGGTAGGGCCTGACGTGGTCGGGGAACTACCCGGGCTCGTGATCAGACGGAGCCAGAGATTGTATTTTCGACAGCGAGCTTGGTCACCCCACTATTTGTATGGGGTTCATGTTGACATTTATACTGATCATAAAAGCTTGCAATACGTTTTTAAGCAGAATTATCTAAATTTGAGACAGCGGAGGCGAGGTTCGACATCATTTTTGACCAAGTTCGATTATGGATAGAATATGTTTTAAAGGTGTAATTTTAGCCCATGTTTAGTATCAAGAATGGGCCTTATTTTTCCGTCCAAGGAAAGTATAAGTTGAGCCCAAGTATATGCCAAACTATTTGGTTAATTGGATCAAAAACGGATTAGGAGGAAAGATGGAATTTTGGCAGCCCAAGTCCACCCGATTTGGAACCCAATTTGACCCAATTTTGAAGTCCAATTTGTGCCTTACTAGCCTTATTATTTGTGGTCCTACATATTCAAGAAGTCCAAGAATTTCGTCCAAAATGAGGCCTTTAGAGAGGGGATAGATGCATAAATTTTTAGCCACTCTCTACACTTAGAAAAGAAAAAAAAATCAACTTTCACTATCTTTCTCTCTTCAACGTTTTCTGACCTAAAAGCAGCAACAAAAGGGTCTCTTAGGCTTCATACGAAGTTGATCCACCATGAAGGTCAAAGTAAGTAACTATATTTGTGTATTTGGTATGATTCTATTCATAAAAATCAAGAAGAATATGTTGATATGGTTGGTGGAAATTTCTGGACAGCTTGTGTCCAGAAAATTGTTTTATTGTTTCCTTTTGTTTTGGTGATTTCTAAATGGTTTGTGGATTGTATTATGAAGAGAATTTGGTATTATTAACATGGTTTAAGTTGTATCTATTAACCTAAGGCTGCTGCCTAGAATTTGGTTTCATTTAACAAAGAGTTTCTTGTGTTATTTTAAGTGTGAAGTTAGTTGGAAATTGTGGGTTGTTGGATGAAATGTATTGACTCACGCCTTCCTGAATTTATGGGTGATGTTATAAGAATTTGTTATCACTGTTGGTGTGTTTAAATATGCTGGAAAGATTTGGTTAGAATTGGAAAAGGTTTCGAATTGTCGTTGTCGAAATATAGCGAAGGTGGGAGTAATGTTATGTTGTCCGTTTGTAAGTTGTGTAGAATTGTTGTATGTTGTTCCACGACTTATCACTAATTTGGGAGTGTTTTTAGACCATACTAAGACTGGTTATGTGATAAGATCATTGGAAATAATATTGGTGAATCTAAAATAGTCCCGAGCTCGTTGACGTCGAAGTATGGTGAAAGAGCAAATTTTATGGCTAAGAAGCGAGATAAAGGTTAGTCCTTGGTGTGGAAGTACCTAACTACAAAAGGATTGAAAAATGCATTACATGGAGAGTCAATTCAGGTAATTCATTTTCCTTGTCATGCAGGACGTATGATAACTAAGCTGTTCATTGTAAGATGTGGTGTTATAGACGAAACTTGCATGGTTGGTATGACATTCGAGGGCGAATGTTCTTAAGGAGGGGAGGATGTCAGAACCCGTAAGTTAGAACCTGTAAGTCCTTAATTGGTTCAATTTGGTAAAGTTTGGAGCCAAATGTTGAATATGGTCTGAGGGACTTGCAGAATTTAAGTTGGAGTTAAAATGAAGATTTTAATTTGAAAGTTGCATTTTTAGTTATTACCGGAGCCAAAGTTTGACTTTGGTCAACAAGTGGGGTTCGGAAGCTCGAATTAGAATTTTGAAAATTTCAATAGTTTCAGATGGTCGACTAATGCTAGAAATGGTTTCGCTGCAATTTTTAGAGCTTTTGAGAATATTTTGAGTTTTAAGTCCGAAATTAGTTTAAATGAGCTTTCTCAGATTTTAGGGTGAAAGAGGCCTCAATTGCAAATTCTGATATCTTCATTGTATCCGGAATATTGAGTTTGGGCTAGGAGGACCCTTCATTCAGTCCATGGGGATTTCGAGTGGGTTTTGACCCCCTTGATAATTTTTAATATTGGAAAATGAGACCCACATTGGAATAAATGACCTCGTATGAGAATTTTGACCTCACCCATGAGTCCGGAATGTCGTTTCCAATCAGATTTCATATATGGATTATAGTTTTGCAACTTTTGATGAGGTCGGAGCATCAAATGTAATTCTGAGAAGTTGCTGAAAATGTTAAAACGGGCAGAAACGTGTCCCAATCAAATCCTACCATGTCGCAGGAATGCCCCTTAAATCTGCAAATTTGCAGAAAATGGGCACAATGTTCCAGTTTTTTCCCAAACTTCAATCTTCAATTTCTCTCTCAATTTTTATCCGATTTGAATAATTCGAAAGGCTAAATTATATATTTTTCTGAGAAGAACAACTTGGGAGCTTCAGAATTTGTGTTTGTTGCTTCGTTTAAGGTAAAACTTCCAGATTAACTGCTGCGTTTTAACATTTTTTTGAAAACTTTAACATGTGATTTCTTCCTCATATTAGCTCCGTTTTTAAAGCAGTTTTCACCACTGAATTCCTTGTCACTTGGGGAACCTTTTCATGCAAAAATTTCCAAGTTTTCGATGATTTTTCCGACGATAAAAATTTTGGATCATTTTACCCTTTTACCGAATTAATTAATTTTTAGTGTCGTTAGATTCATTATATAATTATGACGTTATATTAGAGTAGATTGTGGTGAAAAGTCATCAATATATGCATATATTGTTAAGTTGGGTAAATAGAAACAAAAGGAATTAAGAAATTGTTGGGTTTGGAAACTGGTACATTATTCTTAAAGTTTTTCATTTGACTGTTCTGGTTGCTTTTCCCATTGGTCCAGAATAATTGAGGCAGTGATGAAAATAAGGTTAGTTGTTAGTTGAATTGAGAATTTGGGGTTCGAAATTGGGGTCAAGTTTGTATATGAGAATATGATGAATTATAATCATGTACTTATGTTTACTTGTCATGAAAATAGTCCTTGTGGGGTGAAAGAAGTGTTGAAAAATTATATGAATGTTTACGTGATGGTTTACTTGAATTGGAGCCTAATTGAAAGTATAATGTTATGGTTTAACGTTGGGGGTTTGCATTGGGCGTCGGAGTGATGAATTATAGTCCTTGGAGCATATAGGAAGGCTTGAATATGGTAGATATGCATTTATATGTATGCTGCCCTGATTTACCAATTATATCGAAATAGCATTTTGTGGTGTTTTGATGTTGTGATGGCATTGGAAAGGGTTTATTGATGTTGTAGGTTGTTGTTGTTGTTGATGATGATTATTTGAGCCGAGTTAAATTTTTGGGGCGGCGTATTTTAAGGGGGGGATGCTACCAAAATTTTTATAAAATTTGGACCAAAAAGTTAGGATTTTAGACCGATATGGTTATTAATCGTTAGCGTTATTGTAATTTGTGTAGACGTTGGACACCTAGAAGCATAAATTGGATTGATCTTGCGTTGGGATTCGTAAAGAAATCGAGGTATGTAAAGATTTTCTATATCTTGGCATGAGTTGGTTAAACTTAGTCAATGTCGTATGTTTGAGAAAAAGGAAAAAAAATCTCTTTTCCTTCATAGTTTGGGCTTAAATAGAAGCTAAGTTTATTCTTTGCCACTCTTATGCTAAGTTAATCCCATCCACAACTTTTGAGTCTTTAAAGACCATGAAATGTGTTCGTTTGACCGAAAGCTAAATAGTTTGGAAAGCTATGGGTTCTATTGTTCCGAAATCACTTTAAAAATTGTTTTGAAGCCTATTCTA
>JAABOM020058506.1:0-13830 GCA_011800125.2 Solanum clarkiae | reverse complement strand
AAAATGTTATAATATAAATATAAAGCCCCGGATAATTAATTTGACACCGTGGAGGGTAAAAATTGGGTGTCAACAGGCCACATATAATAAAGAAGGAGGAGAAGCAGGCAGCTAAAGCAGTCATGCCGTCCAACAACTGCCTGCTTGAGGTGAAACGTGATAACATGTGAATGATGAATATAACTGACGGCTCTTACATATATATTTTTTACGAATTTGAGAACTACTAAGGTTTGTAGCATTCAGACAAAAGTTATTGTGCGCCAAACCACACAACAAAAAGAAGTAAAAGTTAGTCGTGGGTTAATTCAAGACCTTGATGCGAATAAAAAAAATTAGAAAGGATAATCTCAAATTTACAAGAGACGAATAAATGTCTTTATTATTAGACGAGCATAGATTTCATTTTCTAAAAATATAAATTTATCTAAAAAATAATATTATTAATAATAATTAAAAAAATTATTCTCCATAAAGAATGTGGTTGTATATCTTTGTGGAGACACTAATTTTTTTCATGAAGGATGCAGTGACGCACCATGACCCAAATGAGTTTCATAATCAACTTTTTCATTAATTCAGATTAAAATTTGATTACAGAGAATTCTTAAAATGTAGAGAAGACAATCATGCTTCTAACGTCTAGACGAACAATGTGGTGACACATCTAAGTTCAGACTCATAAAATTTATAATTTTATGAAAAAATGAACTAATTAAGGTTCATAGACATAATTTATCTCAAAAATAATCTAAGACAAATATAGCTTGATAAAAGTGGTCGTGCTAGAACCAGGGACTTGAGTAGTGCCTAACATCTTCCCCTCGGTCAACAGAATTCCTTATCCGGTCTTTTGTTTTTGTAGACCCAATAATAAAAGACATTTCTTTTTTACTAAGGATTCAAAAAGGTGACTTGGGAACACCAAAACTCAATTTCAAGCGGACGACTTCGAATAAAATATAATCCTTTTTCAATAACGTCACTTCAAGTGGAAAAATCTTGTTCCTATGCCACGAAAGAGTGTGACATCTCTGGCGACTCTGCTAGAGAATAATCAGAATTCAACCTTTGTTATATTGATTGATACTTGCTTTAATTATTTCAATATATTGTGTTCGTTGGCTTAATATGGTATTTGCTCACTTTTATTGTACTGATATTGTTGAACGACTTATAAATTTGTCTTCTCTCGCACACTCTCTCCGAGTCTCTGAAAACATAATGTAACCAGGAATGCAGTTATGTATCCTACTTTCTGTTAAGATAAAGTTGGAGCGTCTTGACACCCAGTGAAGGATTATTAATTACACATCTTAGGCAGGGTTGGACCAACAATGAAGTTTGAATAGCACTGCTACCGATAAATTTTCTCTCCCTGGCTCGAGTGCTCGCTCGAGTAAGCCAGTCTATACACCTAATTCATTAGATTTAGACCTAGTTAAACTGAACCACAACTGTGGGTATCCTTATCAGGCTCTGCCTATTTTCATCATTCGCATTTGACTTAGTGGGACTCGACACAGGGGTCGGGTCCGTCTAGGGCAAGTGTCCTTTTTTACTTAACCTATATGTGTATCCTGTGTGTTATTTGTAATATTCTTGGGAAGGCCTATGTTGTTGACCGACTTTAGGCTACCTCATCAAAATTAATAAAATAATTTCTTTTGATATAATTTATCTTTTCAAAATCAATGATTTAAAGTGCTCGGTGTTTTCATAATCAAATTAAAATATATTATCATTTTTACAATTTTTTTCCAAATAATAGGTAAAAAAAATAAAAAGGGCATATAATAATATTCTATATCTTCCTAAAATTTATCTATATATAAAAATTTATAATAGAAATATTTTCAAATAATTTTCTGTCACATAATCTTAACATTAAAAGTGCATAAGACATTTAAATACGCCCTTAATATTTTTTTAATGGTCAACTTTCAAATAAGATCATCAGGTAGACTTAGTTATTTTCACAGTAGGAAGGAAAAACGTTGTCAAGAGAATTGCATTAGCACTTATAAATTATTTGTAAGCTTGATCAAAGTATACTCTAAATTAGGTTATTCAAGTCTGGTAGCGATATTCGAAAAGATTCGCCCTGTAAGAATGAATCCTTACCTCTTTTTCTTTAAATCCTTATCCCTAAGAAAAATATTTTTGTTATCGTTCCATACCTACCTGAGTAATAGTATAAGCAGCCATTATATTAGGTGTGTTGCAGGTTTAGATGTTCCTTGCCTTTCCCTCTTTTCCCTTAAATACAACATGTCTCAACCAGTTTGAAGAAAGTGTCAGAAGAGGAAAAGGGATGCAAATGTATCGCTTCAGGTTGTGGATTGTACTCTTGTACAACTTTGGACATGGTGGAACGACATGGGTCTGATAGAGCAAGGTAAAATATTCGAGTATTTGAGTTTCTTGACCAGAATCATGCAAGTGAACCTTATGAGGGATGTGATTGAAGCATTGCTATCTTTTTAGGATTCCACAAACAATGTCTTCTATTTCTTAAATTTCAAATTGATTCTGACCTTGCAAGATTTACCAAATTTGAGATAAATTGCACTGTTAAAAACTCGTGATTCCAAAGAATATCTCCATTAACAAATTCCTTCAACATATGAACATTTGCAAAACCAAGGTGGAATCCTTGGACAAAGGTTGGATCTCATTGCAATTTTTATATGATAGGTATGGGAAGGAGGAAGAGTTCCGACAATCTGAAAATAACTTTGCAGTAAAAGAAGCTTCGAAACATGGAAGATACATAGGCGTTTTGCTTTTATGATGAATTTTTTGGGAACAATAATTTTCCCAAGGAAGGATAAGAAGATTAACATCCACTTAGCCGGGGTAGTGAATGTATTGATTGAGAAAGAGGGTCATACCATCGTCCCGATAATTTTTGCTGACAGTTACTGTGCTTTAACTGTCTGCCAGAGGGGAAAGGGTTGCTTTGAAGGGTGCAACATATTATTGCAACTATGGATAATAGAACATCTTCACCAACCTCGTAATTCAAATTTTTGAAAAACAAATATAAAATTTAAGTGATTGAAATTAATCTATCGACATCACATAAAAGAGAACAAAAAAGATATACATTGTGGACTGAAGTATCCTTATCTAATGGCCTAATTTCACAAAGCATAAATTTAGAAAAAATGTTCCTTGTTTGACATAAATTTGATAGGAATAAAGTTATCTGAAATAAATTATATAGAATTTGATTCACGCGACATAAATTTAGAGAATGTTTGCCTTGTTCAATATAAGTTTAATGGGACTAAGCTAGGGAACACTACACAAAATATATCCAATTATAAAACTATTTACTTAAATTGGAACCAAACCAAATTATTTATTCTTAATGGACCCATGGTCTTAGCTATTTAGTCTCTTACACCACTTTTTACTTTTTTTTTTAATTTCACTCATGACGTCAGCATAACTGTCATCAATTAATTCTCTTGTGATACTCTGTCAGTATATTAATACCAATATCGATGTCATATACTTCATCAATATATTGATACTGTATTGGTATTATATATGATTGAACTCTTTTTTATAGAAATAAATGAGAAACAATTAGGAGAAAAATATTAAAGTTTTATTCTTATTTATTAAACTCTAAATTAATTGAGAAATATATTCTTTGTGATACTCCATCAATATATTGATACGATACTGGTATCGTATATGAGTTAGCTTAATTCTCTGTGCTACTCCATAGGTATATTAATACTCTTATCGATATCATATAGGAGTGAGCTCTTTTTTTAAAAAGAAATAAATTAAAAATAATTTTAAAAAATTATTAAACTCTAAATTAATAAAATAATATTCTTTGTAATACTTTATCGATATATTAAAGAAAAATATAATTTAATTAAGTACTAAAATATTAAAAAATAAATAAATAAAAGTAAAACTTAGTAAAGGTTGAGTTTTGACGCGCTCTATAACCCATTACACTCAGCTCGTTTTGATCCAACTCATTTTGGTCCAATCAAATTTGAGTTAAATTAGCTCTTGACCCGTTTACTATCTTAAATCACTATAACCCGATGGAAGTGAAAATTACTTGAAAGATGAAAAAATTAAAAGAAAAGAACATTTAAATTTATGTAGAAGCATGATCACGAGAAACTATTTCTCTACTCTTCTTCTTACTTGTACATTATCTATTGCTGCACCAATATCCAAAGTTTTAGCAGTTGCCACATTTTTCTTCTCCTAGGCCTCCTCTTTCTGTCTCAAAGCCATCAAAGGATGGAGTCATAGTGAGTGCTCTGTCCTTGTTGACGATTTTGACAGCAGTTTTTGTACCTGTTGAATCCGCTTTCTTCTTCTGTTCCATTATCAACAAGTTTTTGCTCGCAGTACCCTTATTTTTGTGTCATCTTTAATTTTACGACTTTCTAATATTTTTCATGCTCACTTGATGAAACTTTGTGATCACAGTATCCTTATCTAATCACCTAACGTCGGAAACCATAAATTTAGAGAATTTTTTTACCTATTTGATATAAGTTTGATAAGAATTAAGTTACTTGTCATAAATTGTGTAGTGTTTAATTCGCACCGCTTATGCCTCTACGACAAAAATTATGGTATCTGTAAGGACAAGTTATGCATACTACGGCATAACACGTGAGTTCTGCAGTAATAAGTTTTGATTTCATCGTTATTTTACAATTTAAAAAGAATTCATTGATCTAATAAATCAACAATAGTTCTGCCTAAGCTATTCTTTAACATAATCTTTTCACATGGTGCAACACTTTCTCTACATCAAATATGAGTCTTTCTTAAAAAAAAATTTTGGAAAATAAAAAAAATTGAGTTTTTGAAACGAGGGTTCCAGGAAATAGTTTCTCTACCTTTGAGGTAGTGGTAAGGTCTGCATACATTCTACCTTCTCCAGTCCCCACTTGTGAAATTCCACTACTAGATATATGTTGTTGTTGTTGGAAAATAAAAAATTATCTAATATTGCAAACTATAAACTTATTAGTCTAAGTTATTTCTTTTTTTAAAAAAAAATGAAATCATAAACTTAAAATTGAAATCCCATTTTTTAGATTAAAGTAGAATGAAATTTCAGAATTTTACTCAGATATCATAAATAAACATTGATTTCAAATCAAAACTTTAATTTAACTCAAAATTGCACGGGCATATTGGTATCAACAGGAATTTCCCAGAGATGTGGATTCTAGGGGTGTCAATGGGACGATTCAATCAGTTATTTTTTAAAAATTAAATCATTCCAACTTTTTGGATATTTTATAATGTATAACCAAAATTAAATTTTTTAAAACCATCCCAATCATATCGATTTCTCTTTGGTATCGATAGGGTTCGGTTAATTTTTGGGTTTTTTAATTTTTAAAGTATCACTTTGAAATACACTATTATTAAAATATTTTTTTGCGAATATATTTTCGAAGAAACACTTTAATTCACCAAAAAGTTAAGAATGTAAAATCTTCTTGCCATATTATTTGATCTAAAACTTTAGGAATATCTGTATAGATTTTGTCATATTTGTTTGATTGAGTTTCTATATAGCATCTTTTAATTTGAAACCTATTTAATTAAAGGCTAATTAAAGAGCAAAGACCCAAAATCGTCCAATCACTGGAGGGCTAGGAACTAGGTTATATTTATATTTGAAAAGTTTTATAAAATATATTTATATATCAAATTTAACATGTTAATATATAAATATATTTATATACATGTAAAGTTATTTGGCTCGGTTCGGAAATTTTTTGGGTTCTTTTATAAACTAAAAAGATCATCCCAATTATTCGAGACGGTTATTGACTTAAATAAAAGTTCACAGTTTTATTGAGAAAATGATAAAAATTAATTCGGTATGATTCGATTCAATTGATTCGGTCAATTTTTCATATTCTTTTGACACCCCTAATGAATTCGATTCCCCTTTCCTTCTCCCGGTATCCCCATGTAACAAAGAAATAGTCTTTATCATATAGTAAATTTATGATCTTTTCTGATCAACTATATACTAAAACAACTAAATATCAAATAAACCTAGACTCTCCCTACCAAGTTTAGGATCGAGAAACTTAACAGGCTACTATATTCACATGCAGGGGAATAAAAGCTAGAGTATAAAGTATACTTATTTCCGAACTCTTTTTTTTTATGTCGAGGATTATCGAAATAAGCAAGAATACTATTTCGATGAAAAATATCATTTAAGGGAATTTCAATCGAGATACCTAAAGGGGACATTGGTTTTGTTGGGATATACTATTAACCAAGTAACTGTATTATAGTATTTTGAATCCCTTGTAAAGACTATTTATGTTGTTATAATAAAGTCTTGATTTAAATAGATCATTTTTGTATATATGTGTGTCCATTATTTATATTGTAGATAATTTTGTGTATGGAGTATTTTAACTCATACACGGAAGATTAAAATTATTGGTTCATATAAGTTATGGGGTGTTATAAGTTATAAGTTATAAGTTCCCATCAATCTCGGATGGAGTCAAAAATTCACTATTTTTTTGCTTTGGGGTATGATGGAATAAAGCAAAATGGCTCTTTAAACTGTCTGCACTTCTTTCAATTGTGAAGTAACAGTTAGTCAATGCAACTTTCGACGCTCATCATGGGTCATCTGGAAACAGTCGCGCTATGTTTTTAAACATAGGAGTCAGGCTGCATACATCCGACTCCCCCTTACCCCGCAATGGGCGGGAGCCTTTGAGGCATTTGGGTAATATTGTTGTTGTATAAGTTATAAATTATTATTCATGATTAAAGGTGAAGTAGGACTAACATCTTGATTAATCGTAACACAAGATTAAATATAATTTGATCTTGATTATGGGAGTGGTTAAACTCCAACTTCTTGTGCTAGTACATTTTGTATGTATTGAACGGACCAATTAGAGAAATTTATTTATGTTCTGAATTTTTAATAAATAAATTGGGAAAAGGGATAAATTCCCCCTCCAAAGTTATCTCGAAAAGTCATTTACACACTGTAACTATTTAAGTGACCTGTTACACACCTATACTACGCTAAAGTGAATTTTTTTAACCCTTCCTATCCCAAATCCCAAGCGCGTTTCTGTCACTCTCCATTAGCGCGTCCTGCATCTAATATAATCGATTTTAATTTGTTTTAATTACAATTATTATTTAAAAGTTTAACAAATAGAACTCACACCTCCCAATCCAATTTTTCAATGTTAATTGTTGTTGGAGAAATGCAGAATAACAACCCACACTCCCTCACCACTGTCCACTGTCGAACTCCTGCCGACGGAAACCCAAAATCTTTCATGTCTCCTTTCTTCCCTCGTCCGGCATCGCTGGGGAACACCATTAACAACCAAGCAATCCATCTCATCGGAATCCACCAAAACAACCCCACCCAAAAGCCACAATCATAGAACTACTTTGTATCTCCCAAAAATCGGCAGTTCACCAGTTACTATGTTTTCTCGTCGGAAAACTCCTCTTTCTAGAGAAATTTTGGAATCCTTTCTTATCCTTACGCCTGAAAACTCTCTGGAAAAAAAAAGAATTTTGAGGGGCTAGGCACGATGGAAACAAATCCAAATAGGTCTTATATGTTTTTTCTTTTCTTTAAAAATTTCATTAAATTGAAGAAATTTCTTTTATTAATGGTCAAAATCAACAACTAGATTTGTTTGTTCTTGGGAGAAATTTTATTTATTCTATTTATGATCAAAGTCGGATCCTTTTGAGATAAGTATTTGGAAAAATTTTGGGAGTATTTGTCTGTGTGAGAGATCTTTGGACTTGGGTTTACAATTGAATTTGTCAAAGAAATCTTTGCTGTAAATTTTTGATCAAATTTGTTGATTAAGATTTAGTGTTCTTGGAGAATTAAATGAGTGGGTGAAATAAAATGGGAAATTGATATTCAAAATACCAGCATTTAGAAGTAAAAGCAGGTGTATATAGATCTGATATGCTTCTAGCTTGAGGCCTTTTCTTTTATCTCTGTCTGTGGTGTGGTGTATATTTGTGGTGGTTAGGTAGTGAGAATTGTTAGCAGTTTTTTCTTTGATTGATGATGGCGATTGTGTTGCACTCTCTACATAATATATGGGTTTGGGATAGGAAAGGTTAAAAAAAAATTCACTTTGGCATAGTATAGGTGTGTAATAGGTCTCTTAAATAGTTAAAGTGTGTAAATAACTTTTCAGGACAACTTTGGGTTGAATTTATGCCTTTTCCCTAAATAAATTCTCTAGTTCGTTGCATGTACTTATACTCTTAATCTTGAATTAATTGTTATGATCTATGTGATTTAATTTATTATTTTAATCTATTGAAAGGTGAGACTTTTTCAAAGAGTCGATAAAATCCTAGTAGATTGGATAATGACAAATTGCATTATTGAAATAATAATTAGTTGATAGAATCGTGTTTCGGTCCCGAGTTGAAGACACCCCTTTACAGTTACTTATAGGTTTTCACATGAAAAACCTTGCATGTGGATTTTAATATCGGTCATATGAAATAAATTAAGTAGTAAAGGATTGATTTAGTCAATAAATTAAATTATTTTAAAAAAATTTAATTTATTGATTGGTGTCGATAATTCTAACATGGAGAGTTAAAATAAGATGTGATGATGGATTTTAAAGTTAAGTCGAGGAGTTCAGTTACAAACTTTTAATGGAATAGTTTGTAATTACTATGATATGATAATTATTTCAATTATGAATTACTATCATAATAGGGAGCCTCTATTGATAAGTCCGCGTTCCCTATAGCATCTGGTTTATTAGTCAACTTAGGAGAATATAAAGAATATTCTAGAAGGAGTTTAAAAATAACCTTCCATATATATTTTGTTTTTCACAGTAAATATAATATTTATTTAAGAAAAAACGAAATATTGAATATTGAATAAGGGAAAATGTTTTGGCTTTTTCGGAGTTTATGTGTAACACCCCGTAAAGTTATCGAAACGCCCCTAAAACGTAATCATGCGCATAATGCGTCTTCCAAAGCTCCAATAGGAAATTCGAGACCGAATTTACGATCTGCGCGAGAAATCGAGTGAGAAAATAATCTCTACCCGATTTTAGAGCAACCAGGTTGAAAAATGATTTTCGAAAGCATTTACCTCATAAAGCTCATAATTATTATTTAATATTCCTACTTCGATTTTTATTTTTTTGTTTTGACCTACTTCATCTTGCATCTTTAAAAATGTCAAATAAAGATGAATAAATTGTCTCTCAAAATAAAAACATATATAGAAACTATATCAAGAAAATATTTAAGTTAAAAAAAGTTGTGCCAAGAAAATTGTGGCTAAATGCTTTTACAATATCTTAAAATTTTATATGATTGACTATAATACGAATGATGGATAGAGTTATTAGAAGATAAAACATTAATATATTTTTTTTCTTTTTCTTAAACTTTTGTTATTATGAAATAACCAAAATTATAAAAGATGGAGAATTCTTAAAAACGCCACTTGTTATACTTAATTATAATATGATTTGATCTAATATCTTTGCGCTCATATTAATTAAAATATATTTTTACACTAACTAATATTTTTTAACAACGGGATGTTATATTTTTACTGATCAAACTTATCACCTCATTAATATTGGATTAAAATTTGTCTTTAACAACAGAAAAAATAGGTCACTATAAGTGTATTTATAACGATCAGAAAAATATTTTGGTCGCTATAAGTATATTAATAACGGCTGAAAAAAACAGTGGTCGCTATAAGTATGTCTATAACGATCGAAAAAAAAATTTGTCGCTATAAGTATATTTATAACAACCGGATAAAATTTGATCACTATAAGTGTATTTATAACGACCGGATTCACTTTCCTTCGTTAAGAAATAGTCATTAAAAGTCTTTTTTCTTATAGTGAGTCATGATCTTTCAGCTTATTTATCAATTACCTGCACAAAAACACCGCTAAGATCAAAGGTAGTGAACACTACAAAACAAGACAACTTTGATAATCAACCAATTCGTTTTCAAATCCTCGGCAACGATGCCAAAAACTTGTTGTTCCACAGCACTGCAAGTGTATGTGGTCTCACAAGTAATATAGTGGCCCTAATTAAAGAGCCGGGATGTCGAACCCAAAGGATTTAAATAAAACCAGCAATCAATCTCAGTTATCACACTTATGGTGCTTTTGGTAAAAAAATTTGTGTAATTAAGTAAAATAAATGTAAAGAACCAATTTCTACTAACTAATCTGAATTTTACTGACAAGATATCAACTAACGAGCAATTCCAGAATTGTAGCTTTTACGACTCTGTTTAGTCTTAACAATGTCTATCTATGTCTGGGTTCCTGATTACTGATTCACGGGGTTTAAATTACCTGAATAGGGCTACACGCGTCTGCCGGCCTACTGTTAATTATTGCCTAACTAAATCGTTGAGCGGGAATAGACAGATCAATAAAAATGCATTAAAGTTATCTTCCCATATTATGAATTGAGCGAGGTGTAAGGGTAGTTGTCACGGGTCTCCCTTACACGAATCAACCTAATTTCCCAGTTGAACAAGCTCCCTATACTACTGCGTTCTATCCACTCCAACATCTCTCGAATCCACAGTGCATAATTAACGTACTCCTTAGTTGGCCAGACTCAGCAGTATAGATATAAATAGCATAGGAATAATCAAAAGAACCCATTCATAGATGTTTAAAGTTAAGAACTACACATTGTTTGTGGCTACAATCCTAGAATATGGAGACTTAGCCACTCATGATTGTGAAATACACTATGAATGATATAGAAAACATAAAATCCGAAAGAATAAAGATTAAATTAACCAAAATACTCTGAGAAAAGGGTTCTCCGTCATCTCTATTGAGTTTCTTGCATAAAACAGAATGTAAACTTAAAGTCTATGATAGAATAATAATAAAAATCCTGCAACTCGACTTTTTTGCCTCGTCTCCTCAGGTCCGCGACGCGGACCCCTCGTATTTACTGGATTTGTGCTTAATTTGCTGACGGGGCAATTTTACACATCTTTTGCACAGGTCCGCGATGGGGACCTTGCACACCTTTCAGCTTTGCGCCTTTTCTTCATTTTTCAGCTTCCACAACTTTGTTCCAAGTCTGCCACGTGGACTTTGGTCTTATGGCTGCTTCTACTGATTTTTATCTTTTAAATTCCAGGTTATATGCTTCCATCAAATCTGGATTTAACTCTGGACTTTTTCAATTAAAGTGAAATCTTACAAATAACACAACCAACCGGCGCATTCGGTCCTACGTTAGCAAAATAAGAGAAAAATACACTAAAACACCTAGACTCCATGAATTTACCCTCTAACTTGTCTCTATTTATGGACACTATTGGCTAATTAGGCGTATAAATACGCCTAAAATCACATATCATAGGACAGATATACATCATGATTGCTTGAGATTGCATTATATCATTTGCACTTCATTACATCCCATCTCATTTTACTAATTGTACTAATGAGGATATATGTATGATATATGATATACTAGTTAACTCTATATTTTTAAATATTTGAAAAATATTCGTTGTTTTGCGGTATACTTGTATGGTAAGAGATGTATATTATATATGTTGGCTTTCCTATGTGCAGGATTGTAGTTGTGGAAATACAAGATTGGGATGACAGGAGCACTTGTGTTCATCATTGATTTACTGAGGGCTTAGAATTTATTTGTTGGGTACCATATTATTGGGTACTCAGCCCTTGTTTTTACACTTGTGTAGGTATTGGTTCGCAATACTTCCTGATCTTTTTTTTTCCTCATTTTGGATCGAGTTTTGAAACAGGTTGAGAAGTATCAATTAGTCTTTTTCAAAAGACGCTTTAAACTTCTATTTACTTATTGTTTTTGTTCTATCTGAGAATCAAAATACTGAGACTTGTATAAATTTTCTTTTGAATTAAGATGTAGTTTAGACTTATACATGTGATACCAGTCTTCGGTTGATTTTTAGATTGTGGATATCCTATCCTGTATTGCTTATCCTTCATATTTAGACTATTTCTTCTGCTTTATCTTTCACCTTATCTTGTTTTGGCTGACTTTTTTTGATGGATTAAAGACAAGTGCCATCACAATCAATTTCGAATTTTGACACAAGCAAAGACTTTAAGTTGAGGTGCGTCGAAGTTGGGACGTATCTAATGTCTTTTACTAGAATTTTTAATTTTCTTTGTATGACTTTATGTCTTTCTTATATAAGAATGTTATATTGTAGGTACTGCTTTAAGACCAAAAAGAGAAATTTTTGAAATATTTTCAGAAAAAGGAATCCACGACCCAAGAATTCAAGACAAATCATGGATCCCTTTGTGAAAATGCTTAAAAAAGCTGTTTTGCAGATGATCAATTTACAGAGAAAAATATGGACCAAATATCATCTTCACAGTCCGTAGATTTAAAAAAGATTAAGTAGATAATTAGATCTACAATTGAATTTATGAATCGCAGATTAAATCACGACTAAAGTTTAGAAATACTAAGATAGAATCTATGACATAATTAACGATAATCCACGAACCGTAGATCAATGTATGGTGTTAGCTGACAATTTGATTTATTTAGAATTTAGAATTTCGAATTTGTAGGTCATTATAAATACATTTCATAGGGTTTATTTAAGATAGAGCTACAATAGATTTTATTCTACGATCTAGTTTTGAAGGTTTTGTGAAAATAAATTTATTATTGGGTAAAACAAAAAGTCCTTTTTATGTAACAATAGATTTGATATGATCGCATCGTTATTTTTTTCTTCTCATCTTGTTATTTTTGTTTTCTCATTTTATCTTTACTTATTATTTAATAATTATATTTTATTATTTTATCCTATCTTTTTATAGTAACTCTAACCCAACTCTATCTTTCTTATGGATTTACCCTTTAAATTATTGTTGTGTGAAATTATATATAAAAAAAAAATATAATCTACAAAATATTATATTTAGTAAAATAGTACAATATCTTACAATACAACATAATGCAATATAAAACCATACATCTATACTATACTAAAAGCATGAAGGTCCTTAGAAATGTTGTTTGAACTTTCTGCACTTAATTAAAATATTCTACTTTAGACATAATTGTCTTTTCATTATTTTTCTTAATTTATTATTTTGTCTTTTATTAATTTAATTTCAAGATTCACTTTTGAATTAGAATTTTTTTATAGTTAAAATTCACTCTTAATTTAGGACAATTTCATAGAAATAATTATCTAGGCTATGAAGGAAAAAGAAAAAATATTATTATTTTTTTAATATTTAAGATTTTGAAATTAATTAAAATTTTGATTATCAAATATGTTGTTAATAAAAGTATGTAATGTAGGAAATTTAAGAAGAAAAAAAGTAATTAAAATTATGTTGAAATATTAAACTACTCATTTTATATTTAGAAGTTTTTGTTAAAAAAATTAAATTTTAATCAATTAAGTATTTAATTCCTAACTATTCAACTTCAAATTATTACTTTATGTATTCATAAACTATTAACATATCTCTATATTATAAGTTATTAAATTGATTTTTCTCATCTTTGCCTGTTCATAATTGATTAAACTATTGTATCAAATTAATAATATTTATTTAATTTTATTTACATAAATATTGTTGTTGACACCCAATTTTTACCCTCCACGGTGTCAAATTAATTATCCGGGGCTTTATATTTATATTATAACGTTAAAAAAAATAAAATAAAAAAATTAATTTTTAGTGCACGCGCCCCTAATTAATATCCCTCCCCCCCCCCCTC
>JAABOM020058505.1:0-13830 GCA_011800125.2 Solanum clarkiae | reverse complement strand
TAAGGGTATAGTTACTGGTTGGTTCTCCCGGGCCTTATCGGCAACGGGTGCCGGTCCGCCCTACGGGACTTTAGGGCGTGACACCCTTTCTCTCGAGTCTGTCTCAATCGTGAGTAAGTTTTCTAATGTATTCCCTAAGGATCTACCTGTAGTCCTCCAAATAGGGAGATTGACCTCAGATTTGATGTTCTTCTTAACACCCAACCTATCTCTATTCTGCCATATAGGATGGCCCCTGTAGAGTTGAACGAGTTGAAAGAGCAGTTGAGGGATTTGTTTGAGAAAGGGTTTATCAGGTCGATGTCTCTCCATAGGGTGCTCTGGTCTTGTTCATTTGAAAGAAGGATGATTCCTTGAGAATGTGTATTGATTACCGCCAATTGAATAAAGTGACTATCAAGAATAAGTATCCCCTTCCAACCATTGATGATTTGTTTGACCAACTTCAGGGTGCCTCTGTTTTCTCTAAGATAGACCTCAGATCAGGCTATCATCAGTTGAAAGTGAGAGAAGGTGACATTTCGAAAATGGCCTTTCGAACATGATATGGTCACTTTGAGTTCTTGGTGATGTCGTTTAGGTTGCTAAATGCACCTGCAACTTTTATGGATCTGATGAACAGAGTATTTCGATAGTATCTCGACATGTTTGTGATTGTGTTTATTGATGACATTTTGGTATACTCAAGAGATGAGGAGGTGCATGCCAATCACCTTAGGATTTCTTAGCAGACACTCCAAGACAATGAGTTATATGCGAGGTTTTCTAAGTGTGAATTTTGGCTCAAATATGTGTCCTTCCTAGGCTATGTGATTTCTGGAGATGAAATCTGAGTGGATACTCAAAAGATCGAGACGGTCAAGAATTGACCACGACCAACCTCACCAACCAAGATAAGAAGTTTTTAGGGTTTAGCTAGCTACTATAGGAGATTTGTTAAGGGATTCTCTTCTATATCTGCACCGTTGGCCAAATTGACTCGGAAGAATGTCAAGTTTTAATGGTCCGACAAGTGTGAGAAGAGTTTCCAAGAGCTAAAGACGAGATTAACCACTGCACCCGTGTTGACCTTGCCAGATGGGACGAATGGATTTGTGATATATTATGATGCTTCGAGGGTAGGATTGGGATATGTGTTGATGCAGAAGGGGGAAGTTGTTGCCTATGCTTCTAGACAACTTAAGGTGCATGAGAAGAATTACCCCACTCACGATTCGGAGTTGGCAGCAGTAGTGTTGGCTCTCAAGCTATGGCGCCACTATTTATATAGAGCATATGTTGATGTATTTACAGAACACAAGAGCCTGCAATATGTATTCACCCAGAAAGAGCTTAACTTGAGGCAGAGGAGATGGCTTGAGTTGCTTAAGAACTACAATATAAGAATCCTCTACCATCCAGGTAAATTTAACATGGTTGTTGATGCTTTTTATAGATTATCCACAGAAAGTACTGCCCATGTGGAGGAAGAGAAGAGAGAATTTTCCAAGGAGGTTCATAGGCTAGCACAATTGGCAGTCCAACAAGATAAGTCAGGCGAAAGAGGAGTTCATATGCACAATAGGTCTACATCATTCCTAGTAGTAGAGGTGAAAGAGAAATAAGATCAAGATCCAGTCCTATTACAATTGAAGGATGATATGCATAAGCAGAAGGTGTTGGCTTTCACCAAAAGGGGAAATGGAGTATTGAGGTATCAAGGCAGATCGTGTGTTCCAAATATTGATAGGGTTCAAGAGAGGATCATGACAGAGCCCTGCAGTTCAAGATATTCCATCCACCCAGAGTCTACCAAGGAGCGCAATGAAGAGAGACGTTGTTGAGTTTGTTTCTAAGTGTCGAAACTGTCAACAAGTTAAAGTTGAGCACTAAAGACCATGTGTAGTAGCTCAGAACTTTGAAATTCTAAAATGGAAATGGGAGATGATCAATATTGACTTTGTTACTGGTTTATCGAGGTCTCGTAGATAGCATGACTTTATATGAATGATAGTTGATTGGATGACTAAGTCAGCTCACTTCTTAGTAGTCAGCTCACTTCTTAGTTGATTGGATGATATTATAGTGGACTATGCCCAATTTGATATAAGGGAGATTGTTAGGTTGCATGGAGTCCCTTTGTCCATTATCTCAGATAGAGGATCTCAATTAATCGCCCAGTTTTAGAAGTCATTTCAGAAGGCTTTATGTATGAAGGTGCTACTTCGTACAGCTTTCCACCTTTAGAAAAATGGTTAGGCAGAAGGTACTATTCTGATATTGGAAGATACATTGAGATCTTGCATCATTGGTTTTAAGGATAATTGGGATGACCACTTGCCTATGATAGAGTTTGCCCACAATAATAGCTTTCACTCGAGCACTTAGATGGCCCCATATGAGGCACTCTATGGGAGGAGGTCTAGGTCACCGATTGGATGCTTCAAAGTAGGTGAAGCAGAGTTGATTGGACTAGAGTTGGTTCACCAAGCTATGGAAAAGATGAAAATCATTTGATAAAGTTTAAGGACTACACCAAGTCGACAGAAATCCTACACAGACGTCAGAACAAGAGACTTAGAGTTTGAGATCAATGATTGGGTATATTTGAAAGTGTTGCCCATGAAGGGTATGATGAGGTTTGGAAATAAAATGAAGTTGAGTCCCAGGTACATTATTCCTTATCAGATTATAAAGAGAGTGGGCAGTTTGGCTTATGAGTTAGAACTACCCCCAGAGTTAGAGGCCATCCACCCTGTCTTCCACATTTCTATGCTTAAAAAGTGTTTGGGATATCCATAGTTGGTTATGCCTGCCGAGAGTATTGGAGTGAGAGATGGTCTAAGTTATGAGGAGATCCCTGTCCAAATCCCTGATCGTTAGGTTCGAAAATTGAGAAACATAGAGATTGCATCTGTCAAAGTATTGTAGAGGAACCAATTTGTAGAAGAAGATACTTGGGAGGCAGAGGAGGATATGAAGGCCAAATATCCTCATTTATTCCAGCCTACTGATGATGAGAGAGTTGATGGTAAGTATTTTCCCCTAAATTCTTGAAGTTTCTGTTCCTTGAGTCTTCTTTTTATTCTCTATACGATAGAGTTCTAGAGTCCGAGTGAGGATTGATGTGATGCATTCATTGTTTAATTGTTTACTTTCTAAATTTCTTGCTTTATTGATTGCACGAGTGAGTTGAGAGCTGGTTGATTTTTAGAGTCCACAGGCAAATTCGTGCGTTGCCCTAAATCTCTAGTTGCTCATCGTCCAAGGATGATGATCTCAAGGGGAGATATTGTGACACCACATAACTCTAGCCTCATATATACTTATGTTTCAAGGTACATTCCTATATGTGGAAAGTGTATTAAAGTCATAAGAGACCTCTAGTACTTAGACGAGTTCAAGACTTTTCTATATATTGAGTTTTGAGTGTTGGATTATGCAAGGGTCAACTTTAAATGACCATAACTTTTAGCACACAAGAAGTGGAGGTCCCTTAATATACCAGATGAAAGTCCTTTGAACTAGCTTTCTAATGCAACTGGTTTCACCTTATTTAGAGTTCGGAGTCAAAGGTTATGGCCATTTTACTAAAGACTGTCAGTGCAGAGTTGCACTATGAACCCTCTGAATGGGATCGTAGTGTGGGCTATGAGTCATAGTGTGGCTCGTAGAAACTTCCAGAAACTCAAAAATTGAGCCAAAGGGTTATGAGAGGGGTCCTATGGGTCGTAATACTATTTACGGGTCATAACGGGCCCAATAACGGGCTTTTGACAGCTTTTTAAGAAAGATTATTTTGGTCCTTTCCCACTCTTTCTAAGCCTAAGGATGAAATTTTTATACTCAAATCAGCCCTAAAACATCTCAGATAGTCTCTTTTATGTTGAAATATACTCTATAAGGCATAGCAGCAAAATTCAAGATAGAAAGAGGGGCTAGGGTTTGAAGGAAAACTTGAGAAATCTTTCAATTTCTTCCAAGATAGTTCAAGATTCTAAACTCCCAAGTATGTAAGGCTTACCAAAGTGTGAATTCCTTTCTGCACACGCCCTTTTCCATTATATTGTGTCAAGATTTTAAGGAGAGTTAAGATTTTTGAGAAATTTCTTCTATTTTAATACTATATCCTTGTATTCATCATTAGGTATTTTTCTACATTACATAACATAACATAATTCCTATGCTTTCATAAGCATGAACGTGACATGTATACATGTATTTTCATTCTTGATAATATGAACCCTAATTTACAAATTTTCATGAAATTTTATGCATAAATTGAGCATATTGAGTTGGGTAAATTGCACATATTGAATTGAGTGGATTGAGCATATTGAGTTGAGTAACTTGAGTATACATGAGCATGAGGAGTATGTTTTATTGAGTCACATACATTATTATAGATGATGTCTTGATTGTATTGCATGACAAATTGATTAAATGAGTCTAAATGACCGTTTCGGTCTAAGGCAAGTTAATTATTGGCATTGATTGATTGAATTATTGAGTTGAGTTATGATTTGATGATGAGATGATCATGAGTTGAGTTATGATGATGATGAGTTAATTGATGAGTTCAGCATGTTTTATTCTTGGGAGAAGTATCAAGCACCGAGTGGGAATGAGTAGACTTCTACTTTAACCCATAGAACTACGTTGCCACTGTAGGATAGTCATTACAGCAGTCTGATAGCTCTTGTCCCGCAAGTGGACAATTTTATGGATCCAAGAAAGAGTTGATCACACTTTTCCGTGGCAAGTTAAGAGCGGGCGTGGCAACGATGCTCATTTATTATGCATCACCTAACTTAAGATGGTGGAATGAGGATGTCGGTTAAGAGAAACTCCTAAGAAACATTGATTGAGCATAAGATTTCAATATACTGAGATTATTTTAGAAGCATGATTATTCTAAACTTGCATAAAATGAATTGAGCATGAGCATCAAGTCGAGATGACTGAGTCGACCTTTATTTCTCCTTAGACAATTTTACATACCAGTATATTCCATGTACTGACGTCCATTTTGGTCCTGCATCATTAAAATGATGCAAATACAGCAGATAGAGGGCTTCAGCACATGCATCATTGAGGTTTTTATCAGTACATTCCTTGAGCTTGTTGAGCCCGCCTAGTATCCCAGAGGAGCCCTTTTATCTCTCATTCTTTTTTAGTACTTTCCTTTCTTTGATTGAGGTACCCTTGGTCTGTCATGGCACATTTCTAGACTGATGAGTAGAGGCTTCATAGACATTTGAATAGATATTTTGGATGAGTCTCTGTATCTAAACTATTTTCATTGATACTATGATAAAGTAGAGTTATTTCTATATGTATACATGCATATATGTGATGCTTACTTATTAAGTTACTTTTCCGTTGTTGAGTGTGATATGACAAAGAGGCCAAGTAGTTCTCTCGAGGGCTAGCGATAGTCTATGAGTGCCGCCCATGCCAAGGGTACCCTCTTGGGGCATGACACTCATGGACCATCAACTCCTCTATAACCATCTATCGGTAACATGGGAGAATAATCGCATACTTTAGTTTAGCCTTACATACCTGGATTGAAATCTACCTCAAGAGCTCTCCTCGAACTCCTCAATTTTACACTCCTCTTGTATCCTCTTTAGCCGTAGTCTTTTCAAGGTCTTAGAATAAGGTTTAAGACCCTTTTTACACTCAAAAGGACCTATTTTGATCATATATTAAGTCTAGGAGGGGTTTGGAAAGGTTTAGAATGCCCCTCACGAAATTAGAAAAAAGTCCATATCAGGACATGGGGTCCAGGACGTGGACAGGGTTTATTTGTGATATTTTCACCAAAAATTCTCTAAATGAGGTTTCTAATCTTGTAGAAATTTTTGGAATAAAATCAAGTGTTGGTCCGTGGCAGGTGCGTGTCACACACCTGTCGCGCACCCTCTCTGGTTCGCGTTTTAGTATCAAAAAATTATCTTTTGATTCCGTTGTTCTAAAAATCAACTGAGATCACTTCCCAACTCAATTTTTCATGCTAATCGCATATCCAGTCTCAGATTTGCCATTGGAACATGGGAAGATGCATTACACGCATATCCATCCTCTAGGGGTATTTTGGTACTTTTACCGATTGTAACATTACCTCCCCTTGGAATCATTCATCCTCGAATGATGAGTAGAGGTAGACATCAAGGTATGGATATTATCAAGACTCATCTCAATAGTCACTCAATAACTCGAACTCTCGACTCCTCATCAATCTAAACAAACTCTATTCAGACTCAGGAATAGCTTTATCAACTCAGATAGTCAATCCAGTTTAGATCAAGAATAGAGATATTATCTTAGACATCCTCACCATCAAGAACAAGTGGAACGTCAAAACTCAATCATTTTAAATCGTTTAAACATTTCAACAATCAGTTATTGAACTCGAGAAGGAATCCATCAACTCTGTTCGCGAATGAGGCCATCGCGATCTATAAGACTCTATGGGCATTCTCAAGCTTAACTCCTCACCTCAATTGTGCTCCTTTTCATGGAACTCTACTCCATCAATGCAAGTTCATAACTCTCATTCAAATCTCTACCTAACCATATCCTCTTCTTCCATTCAAGACTAACTCTAAATCTCAAGGTGTTAGTACTAATATAATCATACTTACACCAATCTACCTTGATCAAAATTGTTGAAGGAAGATAGGACTGGAAACTATTCGATCAATTATATTAGTACTAACTATACATAGTGTAAAACTCAATTATATCTCATTCAACATAGGACTGGAAACTATTAGATCAATTAACTAAGATCAAAATTGTTGAAGGAAGATATCTCTCCTCATTCTCAAACTTATCATGAATAACAATCAACATGTGGTACATGAGACTAGGCCATAGGCATGACAGTCATATACCAGACGGGAATCAGGGGTGAAGTGAGTAGTGCACCACGATCCGATATGATAGATAAAAGAACCCCATATAACCTCACTAACTCATGGATGTACAACCTTTCATACTCTTTAGCCCAATATGTAGTCTTAACTAGTAGAAAATGAGCTAATTTGTCATCCTATCAACCACCACACATATGGAATCAAAACATTTTCTAGCCTTGGGCAACCCAATCACAAAATCTATGTTAATCACCTCCCACTTCCAAGTGGGAATATCTATGTCTTAGGTTAGGCCACCCAGCCTTTGATGTTCGGTATTGACTTGTTGGAAACTATGGCAACCGGAAATAAATTTGGTAATGTCCCTCTTCATGCCTCCCAACCAATACATATCCCTCAAGTCTTTGTACATTTTGGTGGAACCGGGGTGGATAGAGTAAGAAGAATTATGGGCCTCATCAAGGATCTTCTCACTCAAACCATCAACACAAGGCACACACAACCTACCTTGATATCTAAGGGCCACAGCTCCGCCTTGAAAGAAAATCTCTACTTTGCCCTTTTTCACCAATGCCTTCAATTCAAGAAAGAAGGAGTCTAGGTCTTATTTTGCTATCACTTCACCAACCAAAGAAGATTTAGAACCATTAACAACAACCACACTATTACCCACATCTTCCAACCCTACCCCTAATCTAGCCAATCTATGCACCTCCCTAGCCATCTCCCTATCACCACCATTCACATGAGCTAGCCTACCCATTGACACCCGACTCAAAGCGTCTGCCATATTTGCCTTGCCGATGGTGTAAGGTGAGGGAGACAAAGTGAATCTCAAGAAAAAGGAAGTTCATTGTTCGGCTTGGTTGGGATTTAGGTTAGATGAGGCCGAAAGATGAAGTGATGGTGGTTATAGATTATTTCAGCCCTTCTTTGATTCAAGTGGGCTTATCTAAGTAGGACATCGACCCGACTTTGTTAGAATTGAAAGCATTGGTGAAGGATGGCAAGATGGAGGTTTTCTCCCAAGGGGGAGATGGTGCCCTTTGGCACAAAGGTAGGTTGAGTATACAAAATGTTGATTGCTTGAAGGATTTGATTTTGAAAGATGCACACAACTTATCCTATTATTTTTCACCCCGATTCTAAAAAGACATAGAGGTTTGAAGGAGGTATACTAGTTGCGTGCAATTAAAAATCTCATCCCTGAAGGGTGTTGTTCGTCTTGGCAAGAAGGGAAATTTGAGCAAAAGGATTGTGGATCCTTGCTAAATGTTGAAAAGGATTGGTAGGGTATCTTATGAACTTGAGTTCCTAACGAGATGGAGTTGGTTCAACCTATATTCCATGTGTCTATGTTGAGGAAGTGAGTAGGTGACTCAAACTCCATAGTGCCCTTGGAGGTTTTAGGAGTTGTGGAGGAAAATTCAGCATATGAAGAAGTTCTGTGGGAATATTGTACTGATAAGTAAATAGGTTGAGAAATAAAGGTGTAGCATCTGTCAAGGTCCTTTGGAGGAAGAAACGGATCAATGGTGTAACTAGAGAAGCTGAAGTGGACGTGAAAAGTGATAACACTATCTCTTCCATTCCAATCAATCTTGGGGTACTATGATCGTTCCTGTTCTAGAACCTCTTCTCCTTGCATGTATTTTTCTCATGTTATTTATGCATGGTTATGTGATTTTGATGTTGCATTATAAGTGCTATTTGAAACATGGTTTAAAGATTTTAAATGGTGCCTATCTTGCATTTTTTTGCATATGGTGCATTGGCATAAGCTGCATGTATTCCGTTCCTTAGAGCTTGCCTTAGCACATTCGGGGACGAATGTTTCCAAGGGGGAGATGATGTAAAAGGCACCTATGAGGGGTATGAGGGATGCTAGAAAATAAGCTTTGGAAAATATTTGGAGAAACTACAAGTGTTTACAAGAGGGTTTACAAGTAATAAAATGGACTATGGCTCGTATATTATTTCGTGAAGTATGGTCTAACTTGATGAAATAAGGGATCTTTAGAAGTTCAATCTATGACTTAACATACAAACCATAAAGCCTTCTACGATTCATAGAGGAGGTTTCTTAACAAATTCCACTAACTCATTTCAAGGGCCCTTAGTTTACGAAAAGTCTTCTAAGGCTCGTAGAATGGACCATGACACGTAAAGCAGTCTTGTAATCTTGTCCAGTGATTTTTATAGGAGAAGTTCCAACCTTTTCTATTATCTATGTAGCCCTTCCTATACCCCTCATGCAATTCCAAACCCCTCTCTTATCAAGTCAAGTGCAAACGATTCCATCGCCTAATTCCAGTATGATTTCATATATGTGTCAACTTCAAATCATCAATATCTCTTAGCACATAATGAATTAGAAACAGAATTATCCATAAAATGAAAACTCTTTGAATTAGCTTTCCAACACAACTGATTTCACCTCATTTAGAGTTCTTAACAAAATGTTATGCCCATTTTAGTGAAGCATAGTCAAACTATCTTTTTCTACCCTCTGCACGGGTCGTGAAATGAATAACAACCTGTAAATGGGCTTTTGTAGAACCTGTCCAGTCAATTTTGAAAGGGTATTTTTGACCTTTTATCACCCCCTAAGCCCAATACCTCATTGTTTTGCCCCTTATATGCTCCTATTTTCAACCCTAATCCACCCCATTCTTCCTCATTCCAAAAAAGCTTTAAGTCCCACACTCCTCGCAAGTTCTTCAAGGACTTAAAAGGAGAGTGCAAGCTATGGTTTTGATTTATCTACCTCCAAATCAGATTTCCCCCACATTAAGTTAACAACGTATGTGGGTTTGATTGTGGGAACCTTCCTTCCCACAAGTCCAACCCTCTCTCTTCTCCTACTACATGAAATTTATAAATCTTCATGATCATGAACTCTTGCATATGATATTACTATTATACATTCTATGATGGTTTATTTTTGTGCATTATCACGAAGCAAAATATCATGTGGAATTTATGGATTTATATGAGTATTGAGGAAGTCTTAACTAGAGTTTTACTTGATAAGATGAATTTCATGTTCCCATGTCCATATTTTGGAAGATGATGTATTATTATGATGGGTTGATTAAGGATGATTTTAAACTAATTATTTTCCCTATGTGTCTTGAATATTATTTTTAAATAATGAGGATTTTACTACGATATTGGTGGATTGGTTTGAATGACTTTAAAATGAGTTGATTTTACTCCGCACTTGTTTTAGACTCTTGAAATGTATGATTTTAACTACATGTGCATATACCCACCATGTTTGGCTAAATTTACTTGACAAGGATTTTTATGTTGATGTAAGGTTATTGCATGAATTACAAAATAAGCATGTTATGTTAAAGTATGGACTCCCAAACATGTCTTGAACTCATGAAAAGTTTTTATGATTTGCAAGTAATATGTTGAGTCCTTATTCTACATTTCTACCCTCTTGTGAGTGAATAATGCCTATATGAAGGGGGCAAGCCAATAACTATTTACCCTCATGTACACGTGAAGGGCTCAAGCATAATCACCAATTTACCCTCATATGCAACTAAACCTCACTAGTAGGGAACAAGCATGTTACAATCTTTACTCTCATGAGTATTACGATGCCTACTGCAGGTGGTCAAGTCTATGCTTTATTTTTACCCTCTAGTACAAGTTATACTGCATGTGTAGGGAACAAGTTTTTGAATGAGCTACTCATGGAATGTTATCATGTCTTTTCAAGTTATGCATGTTATGATTTAAATTATGTTTATTTCAATTACTCTGTGGGATTAGACTTAGCACCGATTGAGGCTTAAGGTGGGGGCATGACTCAAGGGATGCTTATATAAAGTCTTGGTCTCTTAACTATGTGCTACCATAGATTTATATTATTTCCCTAAATGGGATTTACTAGTGGATCCATCTAGAGCAAGTTCTCCATTTTGTGAGGTCATGTATGGATTACCTTGGCAAGTATACCACACCTTTTCCGGTGGGGTGTCATGCATTGGGATTCCAACTAGTAGCTCACTTGTTCTTATATGTCGTTTAAGATCTCCTCCCATATATATATATATGTTATATTATGCAAGTTGATTGTTTGTATATATATTCTAACTCAAGCATTGACCACACATTTTATATTTAGTTTATATCTATTGATTATGATTGTACATTTTTATTATTATGGCTTATGTTCCTTTTTGCTTTGCACCTCACATACTTAGTACATTCTTAGTACTAACACATACTTTTTTCCTACATAATCTTACCATGTATGGACCGAATCTCTATTCGTCCTTCTCTTCGGGCCTAGACAATTTGTTTGAAGATTGGTATTGGTGAGTCCTCCACTCTGGAGACAACACCCGTTTACTTTCATGCTTTTATTTGGACTATTCAATTTTTGGACACTACCTTTGAGGGTGAGCCCGCGAGATATCTTGGCCCCCACTCCATTCATAGTTAGAGGTGTTATTGGATACATACGTTGTATGTTATGAGCTCAAATCTTATTATGTCTATGAACCATTGGAGTTTTCCCTTAGTCTCTTATTCCCTCTTTGTGGTGGATGTTTGCTATGCTGGCAAGTTGGAAGTCCCAAGTCCCTAAATGCCCACATAGCATAATTCATACTTACCTCTCCCTTTAAACTTAATTGCTATATGATTCATGTTCATACTCTTCCCTATACCAACCCCATAGTGTGAGTCCAAAGCCCCGTTTCCCTTAGAAATCATGTGTTATGTGCATAGTTATTTTTTATTGCTTCCATGAAACCAATGATGTGCTACACATTCTTAAGAGTCTTGTTTGGGGATTCTTTCGGGTTCCCATTCGCCGTGTCACGTCTAGGCCCTAGGCTTGGGTCGTGACATTAGGATAATTCAAACTTTTTCAAACAATTT
The DNA here is from genome assembly GCA_011800125.2 of Solanum clarkiae. NCBI lineage: Eukaryota > Viridiplantae > Streptophyta > Magnoliopsida > Solanales > Solanaceae > Solanum > Solanum clarkiae. The sequence goes on along the minus strand of JAABOM020058505.1, from coordinate 2,062 downwards.
TAGTTTTATGTGTAACTGCCTTGGACTTTTTCTAACTACCTTTAAGTGAATTTGGACGGTTTTTATAACCAAAATCCACTTTATAAATAACCATTAACTCTCCAACTGACCCTATTCTTCATCAATTCACTCATTACAAAAATTTTCTCTCTAGAATGTCACTCTCAAAGCTTTCTTCTTCATCAAGCAAGGACTCCATTGAAGACCAACTCAAGCTCTTCATTTCTCTTCAAAACCTAAGACTATTACTGTCGCACCTCGTTTTTGAACCGGTCGAAATAATTCACAATATCATGTAGCTAAGCTTTCTGGTCTTTAAAAAAATATGTTTCAAGTAGCCACCTAATTTACGAAAAATATTAGGAAACCATTTTAAGAAAATTTAAATGTAGACTCTGTTTTAGTTTGCGAAACTAGAAAAATTCTAGGTAAGGGTTTTGGTTACTCGAGGGGAAGGTGTTAGGCATTCCCCAGAGCCTATTTGAAAATAGTCCTTAAACCTAGCTTAGAAAAATAACTTGTGATAATTATTCATTTTATTTTATTTTTTGAATTTAGTGGTGAGAAAATTTCATTAATTATAAAAGAACAAAAAATGCAAGGTATGTCATATGTGTGGCCATAGTATTCGTAGAAAAACTTTGACAGCGACATATTTACTCTACTATAAAAATTACAATTAAGTAATAAACAAATTAACTATAGATATAAGAAAGTTTAGAAAAATATAGATGTTTGTTCAAAATCATATGGAATAAATGAGTATTTAAAAACTTATTGGGAACAATATGTTGGAATATTAGGTGTGAGAAATTATAAAATAAATAAATAATAGATAAGGTGTAAAATATAACAATATACGCAAGTTGAGTAAAATTAAGTGTGATATTTTAATAAATAAATTAATGAAATAAGATAATGTAAGACAATATAAAGAATGTTGAAATTTATATAAAACTTATTGTCTTATATGCATTTGTTATGAAGTAAAATATATTTACAAAAGTTGTTCAAAAATATACATGGGTTCATTATTTTATTTATGGTGCTAAATTAACAATAACTATATGTTGTAAAATGATAAGATGCAAAATTTTATGTTTCATTTATAAGTAACTAACATTCGTAAAAGGATAATAGTACGACTTGTGTAAAATAATATACCAAGTGTAGATAATAATATATATACCTTATGTGTGATATATACATTTACATACTTTGAATATTGAACCTGTTAAGATAATTCTTGCGTAGAGCAGCAAACTAAAGCTTTATTGTCAAAGGATTTCAATCATGAACTCTCTTCCGAACTCTAACTCAGGGCCAGAATAGACCAACGGAGAGGATGAAATAACTCCTAGATAGGACGCTTGAAAATAATTCTAGTTTGCTTTTTCACTATGACTTTGAATCTCTTTTCTAACTCATTTTTCTAACCTTTTTCTTGTGTTTTTCTGATTTTTGTCTCTCTTGTGTTTCTCATGTTTTCTGGCGTATTTTGATTGATTCTTAATGACTCTACTTATAGGAGAAATCCAAACTTGAAAATCTGGATTTGAAGCTCCACAAATCAGCAAGCCGTTGTGCTTACCATGGTTGTAAGAATCTTGAACAAAATCTCCTTTTCAGGCTGAAGATTCAAGAAATTGCTCTGTTCTTATGTTTGTCCTCTGGACATCTCGATGAGGCTTTGGTTAAGAGGAAGAAAAGTTTGAAAATCTTGTTCGAGGTGGGAGAGTGGCCAACAAGGGTGGCATAGGGTAGCACAGTGGCTGTTATTTTTGGTGGTGAGGAAAGGAGAGGAAGATAAAGGGCTAGGTTATGAGTTTTAGGGGAAATTGGAGGAGATGGGTCGCTGATGAGGGTAGAGGAAAGAGCAAATAAAGTTGTTCTTGTTTCGTGGGGAAAAGAGAAAGAAGAATGAGGGAGATGTTGGAGCATTCTAGATTAGAGAGAAAAACTGATTAATTTTGAGCCTTTCGATCACTTGATCGGACGGTTCGAAATAATATAATAATAAAAAGTTGAATTGATTAGGACTATTGGATTGAATGGGAGGATC
>JAABOM020058504.1:0-13833 GCA_011800125.2 Solanum clarkiae | reverse complement strand
TTCCTAAGTCCTACAAGCACCTCACTTCTCTCACTTCATTTAAGGCTGCGATCTCCTCAATTTGACTTAAAACTTGTATGCACTCGACCCTCTTAAGTGTTAGACGTACATATCGCCCTCTAATACAAGATTCAAGTAGTTTTAAAAATAGGCACTAATTTGACAAGGCCATATCATGTTTCATGTGCATAGCACAAGTACATGTATGGTGTAGGGTGTTACAGGGATTGTAGGTGCATTTTTTAACATTCAAATTATTGTTTAATTTAATTTATTCATCCACTAGTTCTTGGTGAGAACTGATGCAACATTCCACATCCTTATTTCTTTATACATTTTTCTAAAATTATTTTTCTTCTCATGCATATTTGTTAGTTTGCTCCTTTAAGCAATTGAAGGGGCATTGTCTGTTCCTTTGAGCTTTGAAGAGACACATTTTGGCCTCTATATAAAGAGCTCATTTTGCTCAATTGTTAGACAGAGAAAAGACGAGCAAACAAGAAGAAAATCATTAAAAGAAAAATGGAGTTCTTAATATTATTTTAGAGTTTTTATTAACTGAATGGAGGTGTTTTATTGTGTAGAGCTTCGACAATTTTATACTTGTAAGTTGCTCCTATTTTATAAATTTTTATAATAAGATATTTTATATAAATGAGTTTATTTTCATGTTCTTTTAAGTACTTTATTATGAGAATATTATTTATAATGAGTGATAAATTTATCTTGATGCATAAAAGTTAAACCGAAAGACCCTACATGTCACTTTATTTACTTGAGTTAGAGATTTAAAAGAAGTTGTTTATAAGGAAATTTTATTTATTCTCTTGCTATTATATGAGAATTTTATTCCATCAATTTCTGATGGAGCCAAAGATTCACTATTTTTTGGCTTTTAGGTATGATGTAATAAAGCAAAATGGCTCTTTAAACTGTCTGCACCTCTTTCAATTGTTAAGTAGAAGTTAGTTAATGCAACTTTCGTCGCTCATCATGGGTCATCTGGAAGCAGTCGCGCTACGTTCTTAAACATAGAGGTCAGGCTGCGTACATCTGACCCCCCTTTACCCCGCAATGAGTGGGAGCCTTTGAGGCATTGGGGTAATGTTGTTGTTGTTGTTGTTGAAATGAGTTTATATGAAGTTAAGTTAAGGTTAATATGATAAATTGAGAATACTTGAGTCGTTGAACATGAAAACATGTTATATTATAAACTTGTTTACATGACATGATGAGTGGATTAAAAGAGTCCAAATGATTTTTTGAATTAAGTCGAGCATGATAAGTTACGTGGTTGTTGAGTTGACTATATTTGAGTACTTGTATGTGATTGAATGAATTGAGGAATCTTTGAGACGAATTGAGATAACTCTATGAGGTTAAGGATGAGTTGATTGATTTTGTATTGAGGATTGAGCTACATGATGATTTGAGCATATTTGAGTCTTGGGAAGAGTATCGAGCACGAAGCGGTGAGCGAATATACTTTTACTTTAACCCCTAAAACTACGTTGCCAGTGTAGGATAGTCATATAACATCATTCTGGTAACTTGTCCCGCAAGTGGACATTTACCTTGAATCCAAGAGAGAGTTGATCGTCCTATTTTGTAGTACGTGTAAAACGGACGTGGAAACGATGCCGATTCGTTGTACATCACGTAACTCCTAAGCAACTTTGATTGAACATGAGATTTAGAAACTTGAGTTTACTTTCACTATATATATATATATATATAAATGTTCTAAACTCTTATATATTGAGCTGGACATAAGTTGAGAAGTTCAAGTGAGTATTCTTGAGCCTAGCATTATTATTATTATTATTATTATTGTTATTATTATTATTATTATTATTATTATTACTATTATTTATTATTATTATTATTATTATTATTATTATTATTATTATTGAGCCATTGGACTTACCGTACATTCCACGTACTGACGCTCTTAGCGCTGCATCATTTCATGATACATATACTAGAGATAAAGGACTTTAGCCACCACTGAGATCCGGATCATGCATTTTAGAGTTAGTGAATTCTCCTTACATTTTGGAGAAACCCTTTTTTATCTTCTGTATTTTATTGAGTGCTATTTTATTTTAGGTGTCTATGGCCTGTCATGGCACCATCTTGATTGTTGAGTAGAGGCTTCATAGATGTTGAGTGAGTAATTTGTTAAAAGTATTGTATAATTTCAAAACCTTGTCTTTTGAAATTTTGAGCGAGTTTTCATTAATAATATTGTATCTATTTGAGTTATTCTCTTTCGCTGTTGAGTACGATGTGACAAAGAGGCCAAGTGGTTTGCTCAGAGACTAGCAATAGTCTTCACGTGACAGCCAACCAAGGGTTCCCTTCCAGGGCGTGACATTAGTTTAAACAAATATATCTCCATGAATATGAACATTTATATGACCCATAACTATCAAATTAAGATACGTGAGTAAAGTTTTTTACTCAACAAATCATTCATTAGTCCATATTTGAGAAATAAATTATGCTCATTTTGTTGAGCACTATACTGATCGGAGACTACCTCTTAGTCATAAAATCTGTTGAGTGGGTACCTCCAAATGGAGGACCCACATGACAATTCTTTTTCAAAAGATGTTGCATAGCCCAACTGAATAACTGTTCAAATGAAGGCTGTGGACATTTCTTGGTTTTCTTGTAAAAAGTTGTTAAAACAACTTTTTGACAATTGAAAAAGGAGCCTGCGAACATCTGTATAGAAGGAGCAATTGCTCCTTAGTTTTAAGAATATCAAATAGAGAAAAATACAGAGAGAGCCACAGAGAGAAAGTGAGTATTTTTCTTCTGTGAGGTATACCCTAGTCTATAAAATAAAATAGTCTATGAAGAAAAATTAGAGTGCGTGCTTAGGAAATATTTTTTCCTAAAAGAAATAGTGAGTTCACTATTTTTGGTATTTTTCCCTGAGAGCCTACTATTTGTAATAGTAGAAGAAATTGTACACTTGTGCCTACTATTTGTTATAGTAGAAGTGTTGATTTGTGGACGTAACCCAAAAGTTTTGGGTGAACCACGTTAAATTTTTTGGTGTTTATTTTGCTCTATTTATTCCTCTAAAAGTGGTATCATAGCCTGATATAGGTTCATGGCAATGGAGATAAAGACAAGAAAAATGATCAACCTGAACGGTTCAAACTACAGTGTCTGGAGAAGCAAAATGAAGGATCCTCTCATGATTACGAAAATGCACTTGCTGGTATTCTCTATCGTTAAATCAGAAGGGATTTCCAAAGATGAGTAAGTGCTTGAGCATGAATGAGTTTGTGGATACATTCGACACTTTGTCGATACCAATGTTTACAATCATATTTGTAACGAAACTCATGCTAGAACACTGTGGAACAAGCTGGAGCAGTTGTATGTTTCAAAGACTGGTGACAATAAATTATTTTACTTAACCCAGTTGATGGAAGTAAAATATCAAGAAAACACTTCTGTAGTTGATCACCTAAATAACATAGAAGAAATGGTAGATCAGTTGTCGATAATGGGCATACAGTTTGATGATGATATAATCGTTCATATGATTCTAGCTTCTTTACCAAAGTCATGGGAAACTCTAAAAGTTTCTTTGACAAATTCTGCATCAAATGATGTAGTAAGCATGGAAGCTTTCAAGAGCAGTATATTAAATGAAGAAATAAGACACAGATCTCAAGGTTCAACCTCTTTCTCAGAATTAGAAGGTCTGGTTACTGAAAAGAGGGGGAGAAGCCAAGTGAAGAGTTCGAGCTCCTGAGGCAGGAGTAGAGGAAAGTTAAACAAATATGCCAATGTCGAGTGCTATTACTGCAAGAAGAAAGGTCATGTCAAGCAATTTTGCCAAAAATTCAAGAGTGACCGGCAAAATAATTAGGATAAGAAGGGAAAGGCAAATAGTGATAATGAACAAGGAAATCTTGTCGATGAGTTCAACATCAGCTATGACAAAGAGATTGTTAGTCAGTTAGCCTAAGAGATGAGTTGGTTAATTGATAGTGGTGCAACCATTCATGGCACACCACACAAACAACTTTTCTCATCTTACACACATGGAGACTATGGTGTTATAAAGATAGGAAGTGGAAACTTGTCAAAAGTTGTTGGCAAGGGAGATGTCTATTTGGAAACGAAGAATGGTATGAAGCTTCTTCTAAGAGATGTTAGGAACATCCTTGACATGTGCCAAAATTTAATGTCTATAAGCAAGCTTGATGAGGAAGGTTTCCAAAATAGTTTTGGAAATGGAAGATAGAAGCTCACCAAAGGCTCCCCTATGATTGTGAGAGGACACAAACTCTCAAAACTATACGTGATGCAACCAAAGGTCTGATGTATCTATAAATGTGACAAAAAATGAAAATATCACATATTTATGGCATAAGAGACTTTGCCAAGCTGGTGAAAAAGAGATGTCAAATTGATGAAAGATAAAGTTCTACCTGATTTAGATCTAGTATCCTTGAAGAAATGCGAAGATTGTTTAGCTAGGAAACAAAATAGAGTCTCATTCCATGTCTCTCCACCTTCCATAATGGAGAATATCTTGGATCTGATTCACTCTAACATGTGTGGTCTACTACCAAAGTCACTTGGTAGAGCCAGATATTTTGTTACTTTCATCGATGACCATTTAAGGAAGACCTGGGCTTATACCATTAAGTCTAAGGATCAAGTGCTAGAAGTCTTCAAACAATTTCATGCCTCAGTTGAGAGAGAAACTGTGAAGAACATCAAATGTATCCGGACAGACAATGGCGGAGAGTATATTAGATCATTTCATGCTTATTATAAAAAAGCATGGTATTAGACATAAAAGGACGCCTCCAAAGACACCTAAGTTAAATGGTTTAGCTGAGAGGATGAATCGAACTTTGATAGAAAGAATAAGGTTTTTTACTTTTTCATTCAAAGCTATATAAATCGTTTTGGGGAGAAGTGCTACTTACGGTAGTGTATGTGCTAAACCACTCACCATGTGCTCCTCTTCAATATGAAGTTCCGAAGAAAATTTGGCCAGGCAAGAATGTTTCCTACAAACATTTGCGAGTATTTGGGTGCAAAGCTTTTGTTCATATTCTGAAGGACGAAACACAAAAGCTTGATAGCTAAACACGACAGTGTTTGTTTATTGGGTATGGCCAAGATGAATTTGGATATAGGTTCTGTGAACCATTGCACAAGAAGCTGATTAGGAGTCGAGATGTTGTCTTTATTGAAGACCAAACCATTAAGGATACAAATAAAGCAGACAAAGAAGGCTTTACTCCTACAGATGATTCAATAAGCTTAAGGTTGAATTCTCTGTCAGAAGTACCGACTCAATTTGAAGATGAGGCTCATGATAACCATCCGCAAGATGCAGATGATGGAGGTATTCCCCAGGAAGATGAATCAGAAGAAGAGGATGTTGATGGTGGTCACACTCAACCACCAATGGATGGAGAGTCTCCAGTACCCTTAAGAAGATTAGTAGAAATGTGCAGCCTTCTACTAGGTACCCTGCTGATCAATGGGTTACAACGACTGATGGGGGAGAACCGAAAAGCTTCAATGAGGTGATGAATGATGAAAACACGGGAAAATGAATGAAGGCCATGCAAGATGAAATGAAACCCTTGCATGAGAATAAAATAGTTGATCTCGTGAAGTTTCCTAACAGTAAAAGAGCATTGAAGAATAAATGGGTGTTCAAAATCAAACATGAAGAACATGGAGTCCATCCATGCTTTAAAGTGAGATTGGTCGTCAAATGTTTCAGTAAAAAGAAGGGCATTGACTTTGACAAAATATTTTCACCTGCTATGAAAATGATATCCATTCGTACTGTGCTAGGGCTAGCTGCAAGTCTCAATCTGGAAATTGAGCAAATGGATGTAAAGACTGCCTTCCTACATGGAGATCTAGAAGAAAATATTTACATGGAACAACCATAGGGTTTCAAAGTGAATTGAAAAAGAAGATTATGTTTGCAGATTGAAGAAAATTTTATATGGCTTGAAACATGCACCAAGACAATGGTATAAGAAGTTTGAGTCTATTATACTAGAGAAATATTTCAAGAAAACTACTGCAGATCAATGTGTGTTAATAAATCTTCTGAAGGGAAAAGGCCAATTTGCACCACCATCCTTCCCCAAAGATTCGGTCAGTGTGCATAGACTTCTACTTTCCTTAGGCGACTTTCTTGCCTTATGAAAAGAATTTCATTTCATTTTCCCCATAATTTTGGAAAAAAGCCGTTTCCTCCTTGAAGGCCTAAGGAAGAGCCTATTCATGTGCAGTTGATTCTCGAACGAAGTGAAGAATGGCGCGCTCTACCACTGAGCTAATAGCCCATTGTGCGAGCCTCCTACTGGGGGCTCGCTATGCCAAAAGCGAGAGAAACCCCATCCCTCTCCTAAAGGAACAATTGAGTAAGTCTTTTTAGATGAAAGACTTGGGATCAGCAAAACAAATTCTTGGCATGAGAATTACAAGAGATAGAGTCAATAAGAAGTTATGGGTATCTCAAGAGAAGTACATTGAAAAAGTAGCTCAGAGATCAATATGGACAAGGCTAAAGCAGTTAGATGTCCTCTTGCTAACCACTTTAGATTGAGTTCCAGCATGTTCCCTTCTACTGATAAGGAGAAGGAAGAAATGGTTAGAATACCATATGCCTCAGCAATTAGGTGTTTAATGTATGCCATGGTGTGTACACGACCAAATATTGCTCACTCAGTTGGAGTAGTGACTCGCTTCCTTTCGAATCTTGTAAAGGAACATTGGGCAGCTATTAAATGGATTCTCAAGTATCTTTAAGGTACATCCAAAATATGCTTATGTTTTGGAGAGGAAAAACCTGTTTTAGTCAAATACACAGATGCATATTTAGCTAGTGATGTTCACTTGAGAAAGTCTACATCAGGATACCTGATTACATTTGTAGGGGGAGCTGTGACTTGGCAGTCCAAATTGCAAAAATGTATTACATTGTCCTCTACAGAAGTAAAATTTATAGCAACAATAAAAGCTTGCAAAGAGTTGTTATGAATGAAGGGATTTCTTAAGGAACTTGATGTCAAACAGAATAAGTTTAAGATGTTTTGTGATAATCAAAGTGCCATCCATCTTTGCAAGAATGCCTCCTTTCACGCAAAGTCCAAACATATCGACATAAGATATCATTGGATAACAGGTGCATTAGAGAAAAAGATGCTTCAACTTCAAAAATCTATACTGATGAAAATGGATCTGATATGATGACAAAAATTCTGCCAAGAGAGAAATTCGAGTAGTGCTGATCAGCCATAGAAATGACGGAGCCCTCTATTTGTCGAGAAGAGAGAATTGTTGAGTTGGTCCCTCCAAATGGAGGGCCCACATGACAATTCTTTTTCAAAAGATGTTGCGCAGCCCAACTGAATAACTGTTCAGATGAAGGCTATGGACATTTCTTAGTTTGCTTGTCAAAAGTTGTTACAACAACTTTTTGATAAATGATATGTATTGGCCAGCAACATTTTGACAATTAAAAAAGGAGCCTGCCAACATCTCTATAAAAGGAGCAATTGCTCCTTAGCTTTAAGAATACCAGGTAGAGAGAAAAATACAGAGAGAGCCATAGAGAGAAAATAAAATAGTCTTGGGTGAATTCTTCTGTGAGGTATACCATTGACGATAAAATAAAATAGTCTGTGAAGAAAAATTAAAATGCATGCTTAGAAAATATTTTTCCTAAAAGAAATAGTGAGTTTGCTATTTTTGGTATTTTTCACTGAGAGCCTACTATTTATAATAGTAGAAGAAATTGTACACTTGTGCCTACTATTTGTAATAGTATAAGAAATATAGTAAAAGTATTGAGTTGTGGACGTAACACAAAAGTTTTGGGTGAACTACGTTAATTTTTCTGGTGCCTATTTTGCTCTATTTATTCCTCCAAAATTTTATTATTCACTCCGCTATGTGGGCCTCAAAAAATCATTAATGACGCCCTGCCAACCCTTGATGCTGTCATAGTCATGAGCAACTAAATATGAACATGTAAAAGAACTAAAATGACTGTGCGATAAGCATAACTTTGGAAATATTAATTCAATATATTTTTGAACAAAGCTTTACACACAACAATTATAATCTGAAAAGAATATGAAATAGAATAGAGTGAATACTATAACTCTAACTAACTGTCTATGACATCATTGTTAATAGTGATTATAGTTAGTTGTCAAATGACCCCTACTCCCTTTAATCAACATATACAAATAGTACTAATATATTAGAACTATGAATTGACTTGAGTTCTCAAAACAAGAGAACTCATCACCTATTGGTTGGAAGCTGTGATCCAACTGACGAAGATCCTGATACTAAGAACCTGAATCTATATCAAATGAAAAATATAGGCAAGAGGTATGCAATCATTGTTTTAAATATGCTAAGTATGTGAAATATGAATGATAGAATGTAAAGCTAAACATGATGAATTTGAGATGCTAAATTGAACAGGGAATTGAATATATGAACTGATGCAATGACCAAGTAGTAAAATATGCCACTGATAGATACTGAAATTGAAATAACTGAATGCAAGGTCAAAGAAATGATCTAAAAGGCTGAACTATGGGTGATACTAAAATTGACATAAACTATGTGAGCTACTTCAAGGATTTTTTATATACTGCTCCCTCACTGAAAAGAGAGTATCATTTACTAAAGTAAGAGATGTACTACCAAAATACAACTCATTTTATACTTAAAACTTAGAATTTTGTGTGTTCTCATAGCGATGTTAGTAGATTTGATGTGTTTTTATGTTTGTTTTATAGGATTACAAGGTTGGCATGATTTTTGGGCTAAATGTGCAAAAGTTGCATAAAATGTTGATATAACGAGACGCTTTATGGGCCGTGGAAAATTCCATGGGGTGTAAAGTTGGTTGCGTACCAAAATCTAGTGAAGGGTGATTTTCTAAAGTTGACTCTATTAACATGCAGATGAGCCGTAAAAGTTTCTATAGCCATAGCATCACGATCAGAACCTAGGGTCTAGGAGTGACATGGTGAATAGGAACTCGAGAGTCTACAAACAAGCCTTAAAGTATCCATAATCATATCATCAGTTTGAAGTGTAGATAAATAGTAAACCATAGTACATAAATACTAGAAGGCGGGTAAGTACTCACTCTATGGGGGAAACTCGGGACTTAGGATCTTTCACATCATGCATATAAACATATCACAACCCTCATAGCCAATCCATATAACAATAACCAATAGGTATCCATATCAATAAACATAATCTTCGATTACAACACTTAGCATATAAACATAAAAGAGTCTATAGGATGTCCAACAATGCCTCTTGCCATAAGATAGGACGGGGGCCAAGACATACCCTAGGCTCAGACGGAAAGTGAATAACATAAATAAAAGCACCATAGGTAGATGAATGAGGGGTTGTCCTTGGAAGATAGGACTTACCACAACAAGCAAATCTCAAGATCCAAGCTAACCTTCATATGGTGGATGAAAGTATATCTCGGTCCCTACATGGTTAGATCATGTAGAAAGAAGTATGTGTTATTATTTTTGAATGTACTAAGTATGCGGACATGCAATGCATATGACTTATTAAACCTACATTCAATATTAGATGACGTGGACACATACTATACAAAGAGATATATATAGCAAGAGATATAGTATACAATATGCCATGAAACCAATGATGCATGAAATGCACTGATGCTCATATATAGTGGGGATGGACTAGAATTGACCAATCAAACTCATGCGAGCTATAACATGAATTTGTCCGATGAAGACCTCCCATCGGTAGGAGAAGATTAATTGCCAAGGGTAATTTGCATTACACCTTAAAACCCAGTCATTTCGGTGCATGGCTACTATCCTTATGCTGACACATAGTTCAAGGAAAGGGGACAGACCCTTCGAGATAGCCCTGACGCCTCTAATACATCAGTGCTAAGTCAAAACATCCCATGTGAATACTTATACATATGCTTGCTTTCATAAGAGGCAATAGTCATTCAAATCATTTCAATGCACATTTACGCTTAGAGGCCGAAAAAGATATCATAATCATTCATACTTGGGCTAAAAAGCCGAATCACAATTCAATCCATGTTTTTTGTGCATAGGAATAGCTCATGCACTTAACAATATAGTGCAAGCACCCAATATGCTCAAATAGACTATAACAATAGACATTTATGTGATCACATCCATGTCATAGTCATACTTTTATCAAAATCATATACATAAACATAATTGGGCTTAACCTACTTCATAATTTTTATAAAATCTAATGCACATGAATGCATATGCCATGAATGAGATAAGAAATAGCATGGGCAATAGATAAGAAACCTATAGCACGAAGTCGATTTTAGAGTTTTCCTAATTATTAAGCTTTCATGTAAGTTCTAACAAGGGTTAACTTTAAACAAATATATCTCCATGAATATAAAGATTTATATGACCCATAACCTATCAAATTAAGATACGTGAGTCTTGTTTTCTACTCAATAAATCATTCATTAATCCATATTTGAGCAAGAAATTATGCTCATTTTATTGAGCACTATGTGGAGGTCCAACTTCAGAGGCTGAAAATTAGCTAAGTCTATGTCACGATCCGAGACTATCCCTTAGTCATAATATGGTGCTTAGAATCATCAATGACGCTGTTGACACCTAATTTTGACCCTCCACATTATAAATTTAATTAGTGAGCTTCTTCAATTTTTAACAATGTGAAAAAATTATCTTCGGAGAAAAATATATATTTTAAACTAGTTTAGAGTTATATTTATTCAAAAATCATTCTAAAAAAAGATTTTATTTTCTTGTTAATTATCTTGATTTAAATATAAATTATTTATTTCACTTTGATATTCCAAGAAGCTCGTTAGTTGATCTAATTTAATTCATCATATATTTTAAAAAAATTCAAACCCACTTCTGACCTGCATGTCTCCCTTTTCCCTACCTCTTTTCCTTTTCCACTTCCTTTTTCTTTTACTTTTTTTCCTTTACCCCTTTTATCTCTCTTTCTTTCTCCTTTCCGCTCACCAACTCTCTCTCATCTCTTCTTCAAACAAGAAAACAAAAACACAAACACGCGGGAGGGGCTCGAGGAAATAAAAAGATTCCTCAATGACTCCAAGAAGGCACAACCGTTCAAATTTCAAATCCAAGTTTTTTCTCTCAATTTTCGACCCTAATTTTCTTTATAAATACCTTCTCTTGAATATGTAAAAGAGGAGTATTTTTAGGGTCGACTTCCTCCATCTTTCTTTTCTTAATTCAACTTAGAAAAACAAACCAGAAACTAAGATTTGTTCTTTTGCTTTTGTTAAGCTCGTGGTAGAAAATTGCTTTTTGAGCTCGTCTTGTCCAGTATTGCTGCCTAGTGAATGGTGAAACCTTTTCTTCAAACACTGACCATTGTGTTCTCATGTAGAGTTTGTTGTAGATGTATTCGATTTCACTGTTTATGTCTCCACGTTGTCAGACAATAATTTTTGTGTTATATTAAGATTGTTTATGTTCTAATGAGATTTGATTTCTTCCTAATATCTAATTTTTATTTATTCTAGATTGATGTATTCTTTTTTCTTATCTTGAATGGGTTTATGTGTGGTCTTAAATGTAACATGTTAGATTTACGATTTGTCATGCTAAGCGTATTTTCAATTGTGGATTTTAAATAATTTGTCGAGCCCCTAATCTATTTCCTTTTTCTTTTGCACTTTTGTCTGAGTCTTTCATAACTCCAACCTTACATTTCTTGGAGCCATGAAGGCCCAAATAGGTCTTAAGAGGCTGGTACAGATCTGGGGGATTCACTGATTAGGTTTTCAAGATGAAAGGAGGCTTGTATACACTGCTATACAACAGTTGTATACAGGGTAACTTGGCTCAAAAAATCAGAAAAAAGGTTATAGAAACAGATGCATGCGTGAAAAATTAATTACAATTCCAGGAAGTTTTTACAAGGTTTTGGAAGTTAGATTTACGCTGTATACACTGGTACACAGTGTGTATACTATGCAGCGATATCAGAGAAAATAAGAGCATAGAGGCCCAACCTCAGCAGCAAGATCTCAAACACAAAATATTGCGCTTAGAGGCCCATAATTTGCACCACCAGCAACAACCCTTTCTTGATGAAATTGGGCTAAAGGCCCAAAATTTCTATCTTTCTTTTTTTACTTCATTTTATGTATTTTATTTGTATATGTTTGAATACTAATATTTATTTGCTTATCTAACTTAATTAAAAGCCCCAAAAGACAAATTGTGTCATGTTAATCTAAGTCTTGTTTCATGTTAATATAAGTCTTTATTATTATTATTATTATTATTATTATTATTATTATTATTAATATTATTATTATTATTCCTACTACTCTAAGTCATGCTTCAAAATAATTACAATTCTTTCACTAGGTGAATCTTTATCAAAATTTATTAAAGTCTTTAAATATTTTTATTTAATTTTTAAATCATCGGATAACCGTGTGTTAGTGGCTATTTAAGTGCTAATACCTTCTTAAAATAGTAATAAGAACCCTTACCCGCTTCTGTGAAATTTTAAATTTTTTTCTGTTAGGGTCTTAAAATTATTTCAAGTTTTCTTAATTTCTTTAAGAAAATGAAGTGGCGACTCTATTGTTTTTTGGGTAAAAAATTGGTTTTCTTAAATTAATTAAGTTCTAAACCGATTTTTAATTTTTCAAAAAGCTATTTTTACGATAAGCAGACGCCAAGAAAACCCTTGATACTGGCATAGTCATGAACAACTAAATATGAACATGTAAATGAACTAAAATGACTGCACGAAAGCATAAATTTGGAAATATTAATTCAATATATTTCTGAACAAAGCTTTATATACAATATGTCACATCCCAACCTAGGGTCGTGACCAGTGCCCGATAGGAGCACTTAGACACATACTAACCTGAATTTTTCAATTTATCCGACCGGAAAACCTGCCGAAATTTCGGCAGAGTTTCCTCAGTTTTATTAACTAACCTCACCTGCAAATAAAGTCCAGCAACATCCCAGACAACAATACAAATACATATATCTTTATACATATACATAAATGAGGGCCGGCAAGGTCTCCGTTGTGGTCCTTCCGCCTAATAATCACATCATACATAAATAATACGGTCTCGCCGCCTGATCAAGTGCCAAAATCATACAATGAGCCATGTACTCAAGTACCTCTCATATACCCACTACCCACTAGTATCCACAGACCTCTAGACATCTATGCTGAATAGTACGTGCATACACAGAACACAATTACAAAACATATGAACATGAGAAGCTACCAATAGTTGGCTCCCGAAACAAAAAGGGGCACTGCAGCTGAAACTGGAGATCCTAGGCAAGAGGGTCTCATATCTGCTCGTCGGTACCTGCGGGCATGAACGCAGCCCCCCCGAAGGAAGGGGTCAGTATGGAAGACGTACCGAATATGTAAAACAGGAAGTACACAATACCGATAGAATTCATAAACCAAAGGAAATGGGTAGACATACATGAATCAATTCTATAGCAAGTATTGAATAAATTTTTTTAAAAAAAAAAAAAACACATGAAAGTCAGGCATGTCGGACAGGAATGATGGTGACCTCCAAACTCGCGCCATACCACAGCATAACACCAGAAGTTTAAATGCCTGAAATCTCCATCACACATCATGAATATGGTCGGGTGAGCCAGGGAAGACCACTGCACTCACATGGGCTAGGGAAGACCACTGCACCCATATATCATATATAACATGAGG
>JAABOM020058503.1:0-13838 GCA_011800125.2 Solanum clarkiae | reverse complement strand
ATTTTATTATTGGTGTAACATACTCTTTTTCCATTGTCATATTGTCTTGTATAATTATCTACATGTCACATGCTACATATAAAGTCCTACGGCTCCAATATTATGGCCACCAAAAGAATCACCTCAAAGGTAATTGAAAGATAAAGTATACAGTTTTGATGGGTGGTAGGCCGAGGGGGTTCATTGAGAACCTAGCATAGGGATGATCCCGATAGAGTTTACAGGTGGTAGCCCGAGAGGGTTCATGAAGAACATAGTATAGGGATGATCCCGATACAGTTTCACCACTTATCAGTTGGTCATTTTTTTACAGCTGTGCACAGATTTTACAGTACAAATTTTATAGTAAAGGTAAAGTGATATAAAGAACATAAAGTACAAGATTCCATAGTATAACTAAGGGTGGTCCCTGATCTTCCACGGATGCATGATTTCATTTGAGTTATTACTTTATATACAGTATATCCTGCCTTACATACTCAGTACATTATCTCATAATGACTTCCCTTACGGGGGACCTGCATTTCATGTTGTAGGTACTGGTGCTAGTAGATCTCCCCAATAGGAATACAGGATATTCAGCTGCTGTCATCAAGCTCCAGGTTGCTTCGGGGCTTTGTACATGTCTAGAGCTTACATGTTTTTATCATACAGTTAGTTGAGGCGAGGCCTATCCCGACCATTATCAGATGTTTTTCTTTATTTAGAGGCTTTGTAGACTATGTAAATTAAAGTGTGATCATGTCTAGTACTTTAAGTACCGTGGCTCCAATGGCCTAGTCATATGCATTTCCTTTTGACAAGTTATCACTGTTTATCTGCTTAAAGGCATGTCAAAGGTAGAAATATCTTATAATATGTATAGAAAGCATATAGTTATAGGTTGGTTCTCCCGAGTCTTATTGACAACGGGTGCCGGTCCGTCCTATGGGACTTTGGGGCATGACGTGTGTAGAATTGTTATATGTTGTGCTTTGTGGGTTATTGTCAGACTGTTATGGAACTAAAACAGGCTTCACATGATGTGTACATGCGAATGTGTATTAGAAAATATGATTAGGGTCGGAAAGGTTGAAAGAATACGCTCGGGTTTATAAATACCCGCTTGCTGCCCATGTGTTGTTTTTTATGTGATTGGGATACCAAGATGTATCTATTGGCTGATAATGCTAGTTTTATCACCTACTATGTTGTAGATAAATATTTGGAAGAAGGGAAGGTTATCCCAAGGTAGTAACGAAGTCATACAATGAGGTATGTAAGGCTACTTGATTTCGTATTACTTGGCATGAAATCTAGATTCTTCCTTGGCACATAAAGGCACTTGCCAACTCCGACGCAACTATTAACCATGCCTCCACTCTTTGACATATTCATATGCTTCCATACATAGTCACCTTCAAATCTGCATACATGCTTGGATACCGAGTTACATGGGTTCGTGTTGCTAAATAAAGTTTACTAGTTGTTTCATCTTAATCGCATTTCATTATTTGTGTAACATACTATTTTTATTGCCATATTGTCTTGTATGATTATTTACATGTCACCTGCTACATATACAGTCCTACGGCTCCAATATTGTGACCACCAAGAGAACCATCTCAAAGGTAATTGAAAGGTAAATTATATTGTTTATTGACGGGTGGTAGCCCGAGGGGTGGAAGAACCACCTAGCCAGGGACGATCCTATCACGAGTGGTAGCCCGAGGGGTTAAGCAAGAACATAGCTGGGGACGATCCCGATACAGTTTTATAACTGATCGGCTGGTCATTTGTATTACATGTTGTGCACAGACTATACAGTAAAGGTAAAGTAATATAAAGAACATAAAGTACATGATCCCAAAGTATAACCAACGGTGGTCTCTAATCTTATACCAGTGCATGGTTTCATTTGAGTTGTTACATCATGTACAGTATGTCTTGCCTTACATATTCAATAAATTGTCCCATACTAACGTCCCTTAAGGGGGACCTGGATTTCATGCTGCAGGTACAGGTGCTGGTAGATCTCCCCGGTAGGAGTACAGGATATCCAGCTGCTGTTACCAAGCTCCAGGTTGCTTCGAAGCTTTGTGTCTAGATCTTATATTTTTGTATTGTACAGTTAGTCGAGATGGAGTCTATCCCAACCCTTATCAGATACTTTTCCTTATTTACAGGATTTGTAGACTATGTAAATTAATATGTGGTCATGTCTCGTACTTTAAACACCATGGCCCCAATGGCCTAGCCATGTCCATTTCCTTTTGGCTTGTTATCACTGTTTATTTTCTTAAAGGCATGTCGAATGTAGAAATCCCTCATAATATATATAGAAAGCGCATAGATACAGGTTCGTTCTCCCAAGCCTTATCGGCAACGGGTGCCATTCCACCCTAATAGGACTTTAGGCGTGAAAAAAAACAGCAACTTCTGCAATTTTCCCCCAAATTATAGCCAACCTATAATCCTGCAAATCTAAACACAAAAACACATGTAAAAACAACTAAAGTCACATTGATAACACACAAAATCCCAAGTTTTAAGCGTCAAAAGTCTTGTATTTTGGCAGCACATCAACACCCTCAAATTAAAATTGTTGCTTGTCCTCAAGCGATGGACTCAATCTATATAGAAAACATAGTAACACATAGACCTCAACTTAATGGCATACACACATACATCTCAGATTCAGATACCCATACCAACTTTTGAAAACAGGATTAGATAGCTATTTAGCAAACCAATGCAAACTGGTACATGTAATAACACAACTATGACAAGAAAGAGATTATCAACATTCCACAATCACTGAACAAGTCAAATGCTAACAATGCAATGCAAGTTCCCTTGCAAAAAAAAGTCTCATATATGATGCTCAATATTGGTTTCATGTTTAATCTTGGGACTGTGCAAAAACACTCACTCTCATAAAAAATATTCATTCATAATGACTAATACCATAGGCTTGCCCTTATTCTCATGACTCAGACCTTCAACCAACTGGACTAGGATCAATTTAGGATTTATAGGCTTGTAACGTTGGTCCAGGGGGCTTTAGTATGATATTTTGGGAAATTAGTGACTAAAGGCCCTCCTTGAAACTGTAGATTTCAACACTTTTACCCTATCAACTATGTTATTTTTACCTTATTCTCCCTTTTTCCTCTTTTAAGCTTTTCTTGGTGTTTTCCATTTTTCAGCTTTTACCCTATTTTCGTACTTCATTTTGCTTTTTAGCTCCCAATCAAGGCATCTTTCATTTTCCTTGCACCCAACACATGATTTTACTACTTTTTCTCCGTATTCCTAACTCACCCATTATTTTTGTGTTTTACCCTTACACTACCCACCCTTAACTTTGGCTTTTAGCCTGTGTTGGGATGCACAATATTAATCCTCCGAACTAGAGCTACTTTTGGTAGCCGTCTTCAACTTAGGCTTTTTTGCTTTAGTCAAGGTACACAATATTCAAGGAAAGACCAGGGCCAAATTTAGGATTTACTAGATAAGGATGGGTTAATCAGGTGTTTTGAAGGAATAGGTACATGTTAGGCTCAAATATTTGAAATAAGAGATATATCATTAATTTGGTTGGTTATTTTTAGGCTAAAGTGGACTATATAAGAACAGTGACATAAGATCCTTTCCTAATCCAATTTATCTACAATCTAACTTAGAGTAACAGTGCAAGTTCTGAATTAGCATAGAATACATGAAGTAATCAAATTATGCTCACAATCACATGGCACTGCATACATTATCACAAAAGGCTCACAGATCATGTTTTTTATCTTAATACAACCACACTTATCAGAACGAATATTGTCAAACACCTAAACAAGCATCGCTACTATCTAACTACTAATCAAAAAAATTTTGTGGGTATCATTCTTTTATTTGTTTAAACAATACAAAAAAACATGTTATATGCCACAAGTATTGGTACTATATTCTACAAATATCATCTAAAATCCTAAATGTGTCAGTTCAACAGAAAATAAATATCCACAGGGAAAGAGAACACAGGCAAGAAAACTCCGTGATAAAAAATTGGGGTAGGTATGGACCATAAGCTACTCAGACTTCACTGAGGCCCATAACTACCCACACCCCATCGAAAAAGATGGCATTATCCGCATTGCACAAAAATAAAATAACACATAAGGGGTAAAAAACATACCTGGGCACCTAAGCGCCAGGATCTACCTTGGGTTGCCTCCCAAGCAGTGCCTATTTTATTGTTGCAGCACGACATAGATAGCTTGAGTACTCAGACTTCCTCAAGATCTCATTTTTCAACCGTCTTTATCTCTTCCACATTTCCAAGGTATGGCTTTGACTCTTTGGCCATTTACCTTGAAATTTCCTCAATTTTGCCTCTCCAACTTAATAGCCCCATGATTGAAGACGCGAGCTACTCGAAAGGTCCCAAGCATCTGGATTTGAGATTCCCAGGGAACAACTTTAGTCTTCAATTATAAAAAAGCACCAAGTCCCCTGGTGCAAATTGCTGGCTCTCTATGTGGAGGTCATGCTACAACTTTATTCTTTCTTTGTACAAGGTTGAGCTCTCATATACCTTCAACCGAAACTTATCAAGCTCATTAAGTTGAATCATCCTAGAGTTTATTGCATCAGTCAAGTCTAGATTTAATTTCTTCAGTGCCCACGTCGCTTTATGCTCAAGTTCCACTGGCAAGTGACATGCTTTCCAAAAGAGAAATATGTAGGGAGACATGCCTATAGGGGTCTTAAATGTTGCCTGATATGCCCATAGTGCGTCGTCCAGCTTTCTGACCAATTTGTCTGGTTTGCATTCACAATCTTTGATAGGATCTATTTGATTTCCCTATTGGCACCTCCACCTACCTGCTTGTCTGAGGATGCTAAGATGTCGCCACTTGATGTTTCACTCCACACTTTTCAAGAAGAGCTTTAAAACGTCTATTGCAGAAATGAGAACCTCCACTACTGATAGTCGCCTGAGGGGTGCCAAACCCTGAGAAGATGTTCTTTTTAAGAAATATTGTGACACTTTTGCCCTCATTGTTAGGTAGAGCCACGACCTTCTTGAATTATTTAAGCACCTTTACAAGGGCGCTCACTTGCTCCTTATTCAAGTCTGTAGCAACTATGATTTGCAAAGTATTGTTACCTCCCAAGACTGTATACCTCATTGTGCTAGAAGGGCCTTCAATTCTAACACTGGTGGGTCTTCTATAGATGGCTTTGTGGGTGGTGACTCCCGATTTTGCAAATCAAGCTCTAGTTTAGTTTTGCACCTCAAACCATAAGATGGTCCTAGAGCATTCATTTTCTCCTCATAGTTTAGGATGCCATCACTGTCGAAGTTCATCAGCACTGCTTCCAATGTTTCAACACTCAATCTTTCTTCAAGAGGTACCTCTTGTTCAGCTTTATCAACAGAAACCACTCTCATATCATTGTCTTTGCTTTCTTGCTAACACACATTGAACATAACCTCATCTTTCCCAAATTTGAACTTAAGTAGGCCCTTTTCCACATCCATCAGGGTGCGTCCTGCAGCTAATAAGGGTCTTCCGAAGATAATAAGAACTTCAAAATCAACTTCATAATCAAGGATCACAAAGTTTGCAGGGAATACGAATTTCCCACTTTCACCAACACATCATAAAGTATCCCCATAGGCTTTTTCGCCGTACGATCCCCTGTCAACAACCATATACTAGTTGGAGTAGGGGCCCCCAGTCCAAGCTTCTTATTGGCTTCTGGATCCTCACGCTTCTGAACCAAGGACTGTGTAGTGATAGCACTGTAATGTTGAAGCTCTTGAGAAAGCTCCTAACTCACAGTGCACTTTTTGGTAACTAAGTCCTTCATGTACTTCGCATAGCCTCACATTTTCTCCAAAAGCCTCGATGAGAGGGATGTTGATAAAGAGCTTCCTTAGCATGGAGAGAAAGTTCTTTAACTTTCCTTCCTCCTCTCTCTTTTTGAGTCTCAAGGGAAAGGAGGAGGAAGCCTAGGAATAGGCTTAAGCCTCTGTGGCGCTTCAGCTGCTTCACTCACCCCATCTTTGTGATGACCATCTCCTTCATCTGCATCCTTTACTGCAACCATCTCATCGTGAGCATCTCCCTCTTCAACTAGTGTAGAAGGATCAATAGTGCTCTTACCACCCCGAGTAGTAAACTCTATACACTTTTTGTCATTCTTAGGATTTTACACTGAATTACTAGGCAGTGTACTCCTCTAACGCTGATTCAACTGAGTTGACACTTGACCAAACTACTGTTCCAGCTATTTGATAGCCACATAATGAGACTTTATCTTTTGATTATACTAGAGATCTCTATTTACATGCTCCTTAGGGTCTCATCCTGTGTCTCAACCTTCTTCAACAAGTGACCAAACATCTCTTCAATTTTGGAATTGCATGCACCTGCGTCGCGGGTGTGTGGTGGCACATAAGGTTCATTTCTGAATCCTTCTCTACGACCCCAATTTTCATCTGGACCATTGTTCCTATCATAGTAACCTCTACGGTTGTCCCTGTAAGATCCATCTCTACCAAAGTTCCCACCTTGGTTTCCTTGACCATGGTACTAATAGTCCTGATTGGACCCTTGGGCATTGGTCCAGAAACCCCCAATCTAATCATTAATAAAGCATGCATCCTCCTCATAGTATGGCTCCTTGTACATAGGCGCACGTGGAGGTTTATGAACTACTGCATTTACTCTCTTTTGGTTTTGCTTCATCATCACCTCTATACCTATGCGAATCTGAACAAGTTATTTCATGATCTCCTTATTGATGTTGGCTTGCTTCGACCCTTAGTGGATGCTCTACCTCACTTCCCCCATGAACGATTTGTCTTGACCGCTTGCTCCATACGTTTTGTGATCCTTGCAAACGGTTGATAGAAACATGTGCCACATGATAGTGTCAGCACGAGCCTGACTATTCTCTTCAAGGGCATAGTAGAAGATCGCTACAAAGGCGTCATCAACTATCTTGTGGTTAGGGACACTCCTCAAACATTTTGTAAAGTGCTCCCAAGTAGTGCTTATAGAATCACCAGGAAGTTGCTTGAAGTTGTTGATCTGTTCATTCAACATGAGCTTCTTTGATCTAGAGAAGTACCTCTCCAAAAAGGCCTTCTGCAAGTCTGCCTAACTAGTGATTGAACTCTATAGGAGTTTAGATAGCCATAATGCAGCATTGCCCATGAGACAATGGGAATACCCGAAGTCCCACAACATCCATAGACAAATTCAGTGTTCTCATCACACTCTTATAGATAAATGCCATATTGTACAAGTGGCTGTGTGGATCCTCTGATGGTAAGCTTGAAAATAGCCCATGGTTCTGCAGTATCTGAGGTAACTCACTAGAGACTGTGAACTTTTTGTCTATCAGTAGTAGTGGAAATACAATAGATTAAGTCATATCCTTAGCCATGGGGTTTAACCTATACCAATTCCACTGGTAAGCATTGGCGTTGAACTCCTGAGGCTGTGGAATGTTCTCCAAAGAAGGTGGCTTCTCATTCCCATCATCTTTATTGTTCCTATTTAGGGCTGCATTGGTCAGTTGTTGGAATTATCTTAGACCATCCTTCTTATAGTTCTACGGATAGCTGGATCAAATGGAGTTAAGGGATTTCCTTGACTCCGAGTGTTAGGCATACACTACTAATACACCCAGCAAAGAAACAAAAACAACAAACAAAAGTAAAATAAATGAACTAAGGAGTAACACTCGAATTACTAATGTATTTACTAAGTCTAGCCATATTCCCTGGAAATAGTGCAAAAATCTTGATGTCGCCCAAGTTACACCTCTTTTTTAGAGGATAAAGCGGTCGCTGTCATAAAATAGAAGCTAACCAAGGTTAGGGTCGAACCCACAGGGAATACGTAGACTCAAAACAAATACACCAATATGCAATTTAAGTAGTTAACTGACTCAATTCCCCAAGGGGGGGTTGCAATAATCAATGAGAAAAATAAACTAACTGACTATCACGAGAGAAAAATCAATAATAGAGAGCAACTAGGGTATTACGTTCCCCATGATTCCCCAACTTAGTATCACTGGATAACCTAATTCTTGTCTAGTATATAGAACGCTGGACGGTAATTTAAGTTCACCAAGACTTTTGGTCAAAAGTGAGAGGTGAATTTCACTATACGACTTGGCCTATCTTCATATTGTGCATTACTAGTAATTACCTATCAGTCCGTATACAACCTCCCCTTGGCCCAATATGATTGATTAGACAAGAACATATCAATTAAATCATGTTAATTAATCTTTTTTCCTATTCATTACTACCTTGTTCCAGTTAGTAACACTAGGGGATCTCTAATGTTATCCACCACTAGAAAACATGCAAAACGAAAAGAGTTAATTATAATACATGCGTATACACCTTCCAAGAATCATGAATTATGCGATTTTACTTTGTTAGTTCTTCATAGTTCCCACAACCCTAGTTGTGGATTTAGCTACTCATGCAATATGTTGATGAAGAGATTATGAATTCAAAAGACATAATTAGACACTTACACAATTGTATTAAGATCAAGAAAATCAAATATCAATGAAAAACACAAGCTTGGAGATTGAATTTAAAGAAAAAGTATTCTCAAAGACAATCTCACAATTTTCTCTCTAAGAATATTGAGTTCTCTGAGCAATAAACCTAAAACTAAGCAACACTTACGTGAACTATTGAGAACTTCTGGAAAAAAGACCTAAAAACCTATTTATAATATATAAAAACAATTCCCAAACAAATTAGGAAAATTGGTCTACAAAATCCACGAAAGCACTTTACGACCCATAATGTCTTTAACGGCTCGTACTCGGGGCCTCGTAATCAGCTGCTAGAATTTTAGACTTCACTTCTATGACATTCCTTTATGACTCGTAAAGTGGTTTACGACCTGTAAAGGGGTTTTGTCTAATTAGTTTCCTTCAAGTCTGCTTCTCTGATCCTCATGGCATTAAAGGTAGTCTATGACTCGTAAAATGCTTTATGACTTGTCTGCATGTTTGTAGACTTCAACTTCAGCAAATAACCCTTCACTGGAAATCCTCATAAAACATACCTATGATCATAGAATACTCTATGAGCCGTAAAATATCTCGTACAACAGCAAAAACTAGCAAATTCTGCTATTTTTCCCCATGTCATAGCCAACATGTAATCCTGCCAATCTAAACACAAAAACACATATAAGAACAACTAAAGTTGCATTGAGAATGCACAAAATCCCAAGTTTTATGTCACACCCAAAGTCCCGTTAGGGCAGACTGGCACCTATTACCGATAAGGGCTGGGAGAACCAACCTGTATCTACATACTTTCTATACATATTATAAGGGATTCCTACGTTTAACATGCCTTTAAGAAAGTAAACAGTGATAACAAGCCAGAAGAAAATACATATGGCTAGGCCGTTGGTGTTTAAAGTACAAGATATGACCACACTTTAATTTACGTAGTCTATAAAGATAAGGAAAAGTATCTGATAAGGGTCAGGATAGGCCCCGCCTCAGCTGACTATACAATATAAAAAAAGATATAAGCTCTAGACACACAAAGATCTGAAGCAACCTGGAGCTTGGTAACAGCAGCTGGATATTCTGTACTACTACTGGGGAGATCTACTAGCATCTGTACTTGCAGCATGAAATGCAGGTCCCCCATAAGGGACGTCAGTATGAGACAATGTACTGAATATGTAAGACAAGAAATACTATGTATGAAGCAACAACTCAAATGGAACTATGCACCAGTGTAGCATAAGAGACCACCTTTAGTTATATTGTGGGATCATGTACTTTATGTTCTTTTTATTATTTTACCTTTATTGAATAATCTGTGTACAACATGTAATACAAATGAGCAGCTAATCAATCATAAATCTATATCGGATCGGCCTTGGCTAGGCTTTTCCTTCAACCCCTTGGGCTACCTCCCGTGATAGGATTGACCCTGGCTAGGTTATTCTTCCACCCCTTGGGTTACCATCCATCAATAAGCAATATACTTTACTTTATCTTTCAATTACCTTTAAGATGATTCTTTTAGTGGTCGTAATATTGGAGCGGTAGGATTGTAGATACAACAAATGACATGTGAATAATCACAAAAGACAACACCACAATGAAAGGAGTAAGTTACACAAATAATGAAATGCATAGAAGGAAGAAAAACACATGAACTTTATTTAGTAGAACGAACTCGTGTATCTTGATATACAAATTTGTATGTAGGTTTGCTAGTGACTATGTATGGGAGCATATGAATATGTGAAAGAGTGGATACATGGCTGTTTGTTATGTTGAAGTAGATAAGAGCCTCTTTGTACTAAGGAAGAATCTAGTTTTCATGCCAAGTAATATAAAATCGAGTAGTTACATAACTCGTTGTACGACCTCGCTATTACCTTGAGATAACCTTCCCTTCCTCCAAATATTTATTAATAACATAGTAGGTAATAAAACTAGAATTAGCAGCCAATAGATACATCTTGTCAGCCCAATCTATTGAAAAGACAACATACGAGCAACAAACAGATAATTATAAACCCGAGCTTATTCTTTCAACCTTTCCGCCCCTAATGATATTTCCTAATACACATTCTCATATACATATAATGTGCAGCCTGGTTTAGTTCCATAACAGTCCTACAACATCCCACAAGGTACTACATATAACAATTCTACACAACATATAAATGGGCGGCAAAACGCTACATCCCTTCGCTACATTTGACGTCGACAATTCCAAACCTGTTCCAACTTTAACCAAACAGTCCCCATCATGTATACACATAAAAATTAGTCCTACAGTAGTTCAAAAACAGTCCTCAAAATATGTGGGGGATGTGAGACCATAGTCCTCAATCAATCATCCCACAAGTTCCTTTTATAAGAACAATTACAATATCATACAAGAACTCACTTTCACGGACTGTAAAAGTGGTGCAACAGCCTTTATACATCATTAAAGAACTAATACTCATTAAGAACAATAGCCTACCTTCATAATCAATCCAACCAAAAAGAGAAAAGCTTCCAAATAAACAAGAAAAATGTACAACAACTTTTGGAACACATGTTGTCCAATAATTTCAGCAAGCATAACTAGCATATATTTCTTGTTTGTCATGGGATAAGTATAACAAATACATGGATGTTTTCACTTACCTTAGCCTTCAAGATTCAGGTTTCCTTCAAGAAACCTAGAGGGTTCTATTGGTTGCCTTGTGAAGTGAAGCAAAGAGAAACAAAATTCTTTAGGAAAGCTAAAAAATTATTTCAAGTGAAATGACTTAAGGGGCTGTTTGGAGCCCTTTTAAAGGCTCTCTTTGCTGACTTTCTATTGAACGTTTGACCACATATTAGAACATGTTAAGAAGATGGTGATGCAGTAGCTTGGACCTCACACTTGGGCCTAAATGGTTCTCAACGTTGATGGGCCTTGGCTGTCCATTTTTCCTAATTCCTCTTCATTTAGTTTGGGACCAATTAGTCAAGTGGGTTGTGATGTACTTGGGCCCTTTTGATATCCTTCTTAGGCTGAAAATATAGTTCATTTATGCTGCTAAAACATGAGATAAAATTACACCCTTAACACGGACTTTATTCATAATTGAACTTGGACAAATTCGACTTCAGTCCTCGTCTCCGTTTAGCTAGCAATTTAAGCTAAGCAAATAGGTGACTCACCTACTAACTTCCTAGTCCTACAAAAAACACAATTCTCTCACTTTGTTTAGGTCGTGATCTCCTGAATTTGGCATAAAACTTATTTACACTTGACCCTCTTCAATGTTAGACATACATATCGCCCTCTAATTTGAGATTCAAGCACTTTTAAAAATGGGCGCTAATTTGATCAAACCGTATCACGTTTCATTTGCATAGAACTAGTGTTGTAAGATGTGGGGTGTTACATCCCCCCCCTTAGGAACATTCGTCCTCGAATGGTAGCACAATTGGATAGCTTAACCAAGTTAAAACCTTTACTTACACAAACCTTTGACAACACACTAAGTATTCAATCACACGTACCTATTAGTGTCCCAATAATGCATGTCGGACTTCCTCTTTAGCTTCAAATAAATAAGGGTATTTTTCTTTCATCGCGTCCTCCCCTCCCATGTTATTTCTTCTGCTTGTTGGTTCCTCCAAAGTACCTTCACTGAAGCTATTTCTTTATTCCTTAGCTTCTTAACATGATGATCTAGAATAGAAATAGGTACCTCTTCATATGTGAGATCTTTTGTAACCCGTACGTCTTCAATAAGAGTGATATGGAATAGGTCACCTATGCATTTTTGAAGCATTGAGACATCAAAAGCTGGATGAAGCATTGAAAGCTCTTGGGTAGCTCTAGTTTATATGCAACCTGCCCGAACTTCTTAATAATCTGATATGGCCCTATGTAACATGGGCTCAGGTTTCCTTTCTTACCAAATCTCATAATCCCTTTCATTGGAGACACCTTTAAAAATACCCAGTCCCCTACTGAGAATTCCAGTCCTCTCCTTCTAGCATCTGCATATGATTTGTGATGACTTTGGGCTGTTCTAGCCGCTGTTGTATTACTTTAACTTTTTCCATGGCTTGTTGTACTAGATCTAGCCCAAGCAAGATGGTTTCGCCCACTTCAAACCATCCAATTGGAGACCTATATTTCCTCCCATACAAAGCTTCATAAAGTGCTATCTTGATACTTGTGTGGTAGCTATTATTATAAGCAAATTCAATAAGTGACAAATGGTCCACCCAACTACCTTTAAAGACCAATGCACAAACTCGCGACATCTCTTCAAGTGTCTGAATGATGCATTTTTCTTGACCGTCTGTTTGAGGGTGGAATATTGTACTCAAATGCACTTGTGTCCCTAAACTCCTTTTGAAGGATTTCCAAAACTTTGCAGTGAACCGAGCCCCCGATCAGAAATAATGGAGATTGAGACTCCATGTACCGTACTATTTCTTTGAGGTATAGCTTGGCATACTCTTTATCTATATAATTGCACTTGACTAGCAAAAGATGTGCTGACTTTGTTAGTCTATCAACTATTACCCATATGGAGTCAAACTTTTGAAATAAGCGAGGCAAACCGATAACAAAATCCATATTGATCATATTCCATATCGGAAGCTCTATACATTGCATATAACCTCCTGGCTTTTGGTATTCTGCTTTCACTTGTTGGCAATATGGACATTGAGCCACAAGTTCTGAAAGGTCCTTCTTTATTCCTCCCCACTAAAACATTCCCTTCAGGTCATAGTACATCTTAGTTGATCCTGGATGGATGGAATATCGGGAATGATGGGCTTCTTCTATTATCCTCTTTCTTAATCCATTAATATCGGGCATACATAATCTATTTTGGCAGTAAAGTAGTCCATTTTGTGTAAGGTCAAAGCCCTATATCATACCCTGACATACCTTTTCCCTAAGCTGTCGTACAATAGGATCCTCGAACTATTTTTTTTTCACCTCCATTACTAGTGAAGACGATGTTGCATTATGTACGATAACCCCCTTCCTTTGGAGTTTCAAGAAGGTGAACTCCCAAACTGGCTAGCTGACGTAGATCCTTAGTCACTCATTGACTCACCACAGCTTGATCACTAGTATTCATGGTTGCCTTACAAATCAGAGCATCGGCTATCACATTTGTCTTTCCCGAGTGGCAAAGTATATCAATGTCATAATACTTTATTAACTCAAGCCATCTCTATTGTCTTAAGTTTAGGTCTTTCTTCTTAAAGATGTATTGTAGGCTCTTATGATCAGTATATATGTCAACGTGAACCCCATACAAATA
>JAABOM020058502.1:0-13838 GCA_011800125.2 Solanum clarkiae | reverse complement strand
TAGGACGGGACAGGGCCCCGTCATACCCTCGAATATACATAAATGCAAAATACTGAAAGTAAGCATACATGTAAATACCCAAAAAAAAAAGATCTGCTCCTGAGGCAAAGGGAGCACTTCAATGGTAGAGAGAGATCCTAAGGAGGTGGCTCTCTAACCTGTACGTCAGTCCCTGCGGGCATGAACGCAGCCCCCAAAAGAAGGGGGTCAGTACGAAATACATACTGAATATGTAAAGCAAAAAGTACGAAATATAAATGAGAGTAATAATTCCAACAAAAATATATGAGTCAAACCTGCATGTAAACGTCAAATTAATTCTTTATTTGAATATCAAAGTAATGCATATCGAACGGGAACGACGGCGACCTCCAAACTTGCGCCATACCACAGCATAACACCAGAAATTTCAAATCCCCGAAATCTCCAACACAAGTCCCAACTGTAGTATAAGTGAGCCGAGGCGAAGGGGCCAAGCACTCACGTCATAGGATGTGTGAGCCGAGGCGAAGAGTCCAGGAACTCACGTATCGTAATGTGTAGAGGTCATCATGCCTGATAAGTGAGCCGAGGCGAAGTGGCCAAGCACTCACGTGATCCAGGGCGAAGGGGCCTGACACCTACACGTCATGATGCCAATATATCCCAAGCCCAGCTCCTTATGTCTCCAAACTAAGAAAAGTCGTCCCATGGGCAAACCGACCCGCTGTATCCAATATACATGTATACATGTAGTTATACATACGAGCGATAATAACCGGCCCGAGAACCGGTGAATGAGACCATAACGGCACGAATAGAGTTGTGAGAATCACATGCATAAAAACTAGTTCCATAAGCTTAGTGATATGCAAAATATTCATTTTTGAAATCGAAAAAATTATTCATTTATGAATATTGTCAAGTTGCTCAATTTCACACATAAAGGTGATTTCAAAGGAATTCACTTACTCTCCATTATACGCATTACTAGAATAGGCTTCAAAACTATTTTTAAGGAGATTTAGAATTTCTATCAAAAGTTGTACGCGTTAGTAATTTCGGAACAATATGAATAGTTTTCCAAACTATTTAACTCTCAGTCAAACGAACACCATTCATGGATTCTAAAGACTCAAAAGTTTAGGATGAAGTTAATTTAGCATAAGAGTGGCAAGGAATGAACATAGATCCCATTTAGGCTTTTTGTCAAAAGTTACGGGTATTTGCGCCCTTCAATAAAATACATTCTTTCAACATCTTAACCCATTTCACACTTTTACAACTTGCGGGCTCTACATACCCAAGAGTCAAAATATAAATACATTTTTATAAATGAAATACCAAGGAGCGAACATAGGATATATTTGTACCCAAATTGTGAAGGAAAAAGGAATTTTCAAACGTATGGCGTTGACTAAGCTTTACTAATTCATGCCAAGAGATAGGAGTCTTTACATACCTCGATTTATTTCTCCAACTAATTCCAACACAATACCAATACAATTTATGCTTTGGGATGTCCAATATCTACACAAATTACAGCAACGCCAATGATTAACAACCATATCGGGTCTAAAATCCTAACTTTTTGTTCCAAATTTTTATAAAATTTCGACAGCATCTCCCCTTAAAATACGCCGCCCCGAGAATTCAACTCGGCTCAAATAATCAATCAACAATGACAACAACAACCTACAACATCAATAAACCCTCTCCAAGGCCATCACAACATCAAAAATACCACAAAATGCTATTATGGCACAACTTGATAAAACAGGGCGGCATACATATAGGTATACATCTACCGTATTCAAGCCTTCCTATATATTCCAAGAACTATAATACATCACTCCAACGCCCAACGCAAACCCCAACGTTAAAACAAAACATTACACTTCCCATGGGGATCCAATTCAAGCGAACCCTCATGTATACATTCACATAGTTTCCCAACACACCTTTCACCCCACAAGGATCATTTTTATGACAAATAAACATAAACACATGAATATAAATCAATATATCTTCATATGCAAACTTGTCCCCAATTTCGAACCCCAAATTCCAAATTCACAATTCAAACTAACAACCAATCCTTTTTTCATGTTTTACCTTCAATTTGACACACCCCTAACACACCCACAAGCTTTAATTTACATAAATGAAGCTAGAAGTTAACATACCTTTCAAGCCCCTTACTTAACCAAAATCTTCATAGCCATCAAATCAAGTGTTTCCTTGACCAACTAACACCTCCACGCCACTTAGGGGACCCAATATACCAATCTTGAAGCGTCAAACAATCGAAAAAATAAAAAAACACAGTTTTCTTTTTCTTTACCTCGGGTTGCTCTTGGCTGCTCTCTTCTTAATTTTTTTCTTAAGTGTGGGAACCTTTCTTGTAAAAGATATGTACATATATATATAGGCAACAACTCACCCACTTGAACCAATCAAAAGGAGCCACACACATGACCCCACTAATAATTTAAATCTTAAGACTACACTTTAGAAGAAAATTACATTTGGTCCCAAACTTTACCAAATTGAACCAATTAAGGACTTACTGGTTCTAACTTACGGGTTCTAACATATATCATTAAGTAGGATTTAACCAATATTTGAGGGAGGTGTTTTATTTGGAAGACTCATGTCTCAAAAATATCATGCCCTAAAAGCAGAAGATACTAGATATGAAAGAAAACAGCTAAATTGGAAAGCAAATGATAATATAAAGTACAATAAATGTAATAGATATAAGATAGACATGACTAATCTTTCTAACCTACTATAATACAAGGTCAGACATCATACTGCCCTTACTACCCTATTAACCATATACCCTAATACACGACCTCCACTCCTTTCTATCTAAGGTCATGTCCTCGGTCATATGAAGTTGTGTCTTATCCAGTCTAATTATCTCCTCCTAATACTTTTTCGATCTATCTCGAAACCTTCACGTAACATCAAAATTCAACGTCTCGTACATCCTAATAATAGCAGTGACACTTTTTCTTTGCGCATGCCCAAACCATAACAATCTCACTTCTCTCATCTTATCTACCTTAGAGGCGACCGTTAACTTCTCTCAAGGGGTCTTATTACTAATATTATCACCCCTAGTGAGTCCACACATCCATCTCAACATTCTTTTCTCCATAACCTTCATTTTTGGATATATGAGATTTTGACTACCAAAACTCCACCCCATATAGAAATGATGGTCCAACCACTATTCCGTAAAACTTACCTTTAAGTATAGGTTGCATCTTCTTATCACATAATACTCTAAAGGCAATCCTCTACTTCATCCATACTGCCTAATATGATATATAATATCATCATTAGTATTACCACCACCCCGGATGATGGACCCAAGATATTTAAAGCTTTCTCTCTTGCGAATAAATTGAGTGGAAAGCTTCACTTTGATGTCTGTTTCATTCCTTGCAACACTGAATTCGCACTCCAATTATTCTATTTTAGATTCTTCTCAACTTGAACCCTTTGGATTCCAAACCTGAAACTTATCATTAAATTTATACCGAGTCTTATTAATTAATACTATGACATCCACAAAAAACATTCACCAAGGAACCTCCTCCTAAATTGATCAAGTCATCTTATCGACCACTAAGGAAAAAAAAGGCTTAGCATAAATCCTTGATGAAGGCCTATCTCAACAAGAAAATAATCTAAGTGTCCTCCTACCGTTCTTATCCGAGTTTTGGCTCAATCATACATGTACTTTATTAACCTAATATACACCATTGGAATACCTTTTACCTCTAGACACCTGTAAGGGATATTCCTCAAAACTCTGTCATAAGTCTTCTCAAGATCAATGAATACCATATAAAGGACCCTTTTTCAATTCCTATATTACTACACTAGTCTCCGAACAAGATGAATTGGTTCAGTAGTTGATCATCCTGGCATAGATCCGATATGATTCTCTGAAATAGAGACTCTCCATCTCACCCTTTTGAAATACCCATAGTAACAAAAATCTCGATGAATACCAGAGTTTTCCAAATTACTCAACATAATATCTATGTCCCCTTTTTAATTTAAGAGTTTGTGAAAGTAAGCTTGCCACCTTTGCTTAATGGAAGTCTCATCCACCAACACCTCAATGTTCTCATCCTTGATGTACTTCACTTGGTCTAACTCATGAGCTTTTCTCTCTCTTTTTTTATGAGCCTGTACGATCTCTTGTCCTTATTTTTTCCCCCTAGGTTGACATGTAAACTTTCAAACGTTGTTGTTTTAGAGTTTGGGACTACCATTTTTGCTCCTGTCTTTGCTAAATCATAGATATCTTTAAGCCTTCATTTTTCATCCCCATTCATATACTCTGACCACTTTGTGCAGGGAACCTTCTTAGCCTTCACTTTTCCTTGAACTTCTCAATTTTACTACAAATCGCCTTAATGTCTACCTAATGTACCTCTTGATATCCCTAGCACCTTGGTAGCTACTTCTCTAATGCAACCAATAGTCATGTTCCACATATAATTAACATCCCCGCTGCTACTCTAAGCCTCCAAACTACTCAACTTCTCCATTATCTCCCAAGAAATGGTAGGAGTCTGGCCTCCCGATCTAATCTTTGATTGGATGTAAATGGCCTTCATCTTCTTATCCCTCCTAATCTTTAAATCCATCACTAAATGCCTATGTTGGGTGGAAATATTTTCACTTGGAATAACCTTAAGTCTTATAAAGGCTTCTACCACCCTTCTAGTGGAGAAGGTAATCAATCTTAGTCTTAGCTACCATGCTATGAAAAGTAATCAAACGATTCTCTCTCTATGGAAAAAATGAGTTAAAAATAACCAACTCAAATGCTTTAGCAAATCCAAAAAAAATGTCCCACCTCTATTCCTCTTCCCAAAACTAAAGCTACCATATGCACTTTGTCAAAACCAGTAGGAATTGCATTGATATGCCCATTAGTATCTCCCCCAACGAACATCTTTTTTGTGACCAGTATAACTCTCACATGCTCATCCAAATCCTCCCAAAAGAGCTTTTTCATTTCCTCATACAAGCCCACTTGAGATGCACAGGCACTAACCACATTCACTATATGTCTACCGCTAACAAGTTTTATAGACATCATCCTATCATTTACCCTGCTGACCTCCACCATATACTCCCTAAGGTCCTCATCTAATATTAGACCGACTACATTTCTATCCCTAGAGCCACCAGAGTACCATAACTTAAATTTATCTAGATCTCGAGCGGTCGTACCTACCCATCTAGTTTGCTAAACGCACGCTATATTAATTTTTATCTTTTCTTATAACTTTTCACTAGCTCATTGGAACTGCCCGTAAGGGATCCTACAATACACGATCCTTCTCTCAACTTAAGAAAGCAGGTACACCTCTTACCACTACTACCCCTCATTTCTTACCAGAACCATCAACATGATTTTAATCCACCATCATTCCCAAATTCTAGTAAACTAAGAACTAATAACCTAATAAACTATAGAAGGTCAAGATGATACAATCTCTCTAAATCAACAGCCTAATGATACAATAATATACAGCAGCAGCAAAATATATAACAATGAGAACTCTAAAAACAATAATAGTGAGAAATTTAACTAACTCCCTGAAAATAAATTTTTAGAACAAACAAACAAGTAAAAGAAGGAGAACCCAATTTAATTTCATTAAAACAGGTAAAATACAGCACTCAATTCAAGAAATTTGATGAATTTTCATAACAAATAAGTTGACGAAGAAAAATTGATTTAGTTTCACAATCAAAAAATTAAATAATCAACAAAGAAATTCAAGAAAATTGATGTACGTTAACAACAATCAAATCAATATATATTAGTTTCAAACCTTGGAGAAGAAGTAAAGAGAAGGGAGGAATGATAGAACCTGGTCTATGTTTCCCTAAATAACAAATTCTTGAAAAAATTGTTAATTCTAGGAAAATTGTAGAGTAGAAATTGGTCGCCAGAATTTTCTTTCTTATTCGGAACTACTAGGCTGCACCTGGAACCCTTGGAATCTGACCCAGGTCTGATTGTTTTGGAATCCGTAGATGCTAATTTGGAGTCATAAAAAATACAAATCTATGCACCTATAAAACAAACAAAAGTAACACAGGAAGAGGGAAAGAAGGACAGTGGTTGCCGGAACTGATTTGGCTGTGGTTTTTTGGTGGTTTCTTTTCTTACCAGAAAGAGATATGATGGGAAGAGGGGAAGGAAGATGGTGGTCACTGGAACAATTTTCGCTATGGTTTTTTGGCGGGTTCTCTTTCGACCAAAAAGAGACACGAAAGGGGTAGTGTTTGTGAAATCTGGACAAAGGGAATAGGGTTTCCGGTGAGATAATCTAATTCTTAGTTTTGAGGGTTTTCCAACGAGATTATCATAGGATATTGTTTGATAGAAAAGAAACTAAAAATTCTTAGTGTAATAACAAGTATGATCATCCTTGATAAAGACAAATGCAAGGTGACGAGGCTTATAACTATGCCTTGATTCTGTAGTTTGCCGAGTTATAGAGGTTCCTTAATTGGCTCTCAAATTTAGGCATTTAAACTTTTTCATCAATACCTTAGAACAGTCTAGAGGTTGGCTGCCAGACTCTCGATTTAGCTGCAGTGTTGAAACTTTATTTTTCAGTTCTCATTCTTTTTCTTTCTTATGGGGCCTTCTTCTGTAATCTCCTTCGGAGAAATCTATGCATTATTGGATCTCTGTGTTATCTTCTTTGGTAATTTCCTTCACCAGAAATACACCATGCTACCGCAGCCACAAAACCCTATTATCGGTCATATTTTCTAGTGTAGAGATCGGGAAAACCAAGAATCTGACTAGAATCTCGCCGAACAATCCTCTCCCTTTGTCCTGATTTCACGAACACTGCCCTTTTTGTTTCTCTCTCTGCTGGGAAGAGAACCCACTAGAAAACCATAGCCAAACTAGTTCTAGCGACCATCATCTTCCTTCCCCTCTTCCTATCGTGTCTCTTTCTGGTCAGAAGAGAACTTACCGAAAAACCATAGCCTAACTAGTTCAACAATCACCGACTTACTTCCCTTCTTCCCATGTTACTTTTTTTTTGTTTTGCAGGTGTAAGGATCCATATTTTTTACTATTCCAAATAATCATCCAAGGATTCCAAAACTACCAGACCCGGGTCAGATTCCAAGGCTTCTAGGTGCAGCATATTGGTTTCGATCAAGGAAGAAAATTCTGGTGACCAATTTCTACTCTAAGTTTTTCCTGGATACAACGATTTTTGTGAGAATTTTTTATTTAGGAAAATATAGACTGGGTTCCATCATTCCTTTCTTCTCTTTACTTCTTGTCTAGGGTTTGAAAGTAACATATATTGACTTGTTTATTGTAAACGTATATCAATTTTATTGAATTGCTTTATTGATTATTTAGTGTGTTGATTGTGAAATTAAATCATTTTTCTTCATCAACTTGTTTGTTATGAAAAATCATAAAATTTCTTGAATTGGGTGTTGTATTTTACTTGTTTTTTATGAAATTTAGTTGGATTTTTCATCTTTACTTATTTTTTTGTAGTAAAAAATAATATGTTAGGGAGTTAATTAAATATCTCACTATAATTGTTTTGGAGTTTTTATTGTTGTACATTGATAATTGTCTACTGTTCCAAGAATATATTTTGCCGCTTCCATATATTATTGAAACATTGGGCTGATGATTTTGAGAGATTGTATCATTTTAACCTTCTAAAGTTTATTGAGTTATTAGTTCTTAGTTTAGTGGCATTTCGTACTGATGATGGATTAGGATCATGTCGTCAGTACGGGCTTACTTATTTTGAGATAGGATCACTTACATGGAAGTCCATAGAAATAGGGAAGAGTCTTAAGGGAAGTCAAATTAATATAGCGTGTGTTCAGGAACCAGAATGGTAGGTACTAAAGCTCGGGATGTAGATTAATTTTAATTATGGTATATTGATCACTCTAGGGACAAACATGGAGTAGGTATTCTAGTAGATGAGGACCTTAGGGAGTGTGTGGTAGAGGTCAAGAGGGTAAATGATATGATGATGTCTATTATAATTTTTATCCGCAGACATATAGTGAATATTGTTAGTGCCTATGCACCTCAAGTGGGACTAGATGAGGAAGTAAAAAGCTGTTTTGGGAGGATTTGGATGAGCTTGTGAGAGGTATACTGGTAATAGGAAAGATCTTCACTAGGGAAGATTTCAGTGGGAATATTGGTGAAACCTCTAGTGGTTTTGAAAATGTGCATAGAGGGTTTGGTTTTGGTAGAGGAACAGAGGTGGGACATCTCTCTTGGATTTTTTTAAAGTCTTTGAGTTGATTATTGCTAACTCCTGTTTTTCGAAGAGAGAGAATTAGTGGAGTTACCTTTTGTAATATGATAGGCAAGACTCAGATTGATTACCTTCCCCTCCGAAAGGGTGATAGAAGCCTTATTAAGAATTACAAGTTCATTCCAAGTGAAAATATTTCCACTTAACATAGGATTTTAGTAATGAATTTAAAGATTAAGAGGGATAAGAAGAAGGCTATTTATGTCCAATCGAGGATTAGATAGGGAGGCGTGACTCCTACAATTTCGTAGGAGATAAGGGAGAAGTTAAGGACTTTGAGGGCTTGGAGTAGTAGCGGTGATGTGAATTATATGTGGAACACCATTTCTGGTTTCATTAGAAAAGTTGCTATCGAGGTAATAGAGGTATTGAGAGGGAATTTCGTAGATGTCAAGGTGATCGATTGGTAGTGGAATCGAGAAGTTCAAAGAAAAGTGAAAGATAAGAAGGTTGCATGTACAAAGTGGTCAGAGTGTATGGATGAGGATGAAAAATGAAGGCTTAGATATCTATAACACGGCAAAGACAGAAGCAAAAATTGTGTTCACTAACACTAAGACAGTAGTATTTGTAAATTTGTATGTCGAGCTAAGAGAAAAATGCGGGGACAAGAGGTTGTATGGGATCTCAAAAGAGATAGAGGAAAGTTTATGGCATGGACCAAGTAAAGTGCATCAAGGATTAGGAGGGTGATGTGTTGGTGTATGAGACTTCCACTAAGCAAAGGTAGAAAGATTACTTTCAAAGCTGGGATATAGATATTAAGTTGGGTGATTTAGCACACTTATATAGTCATCGTGATTTTTATTACCACGGGAGTTTCAAATCTGTGTAGGGTAGATGTGCTATTAGTATGA
Source organism: Solanum clarkiae (assembly GCA_011800125.2). Classification (NCBI taxonomy): domain Eukaryota; kingdom Viridiplantae; phylum Streptophyta; class Magnoliopsida; order Solanales; family Solanaceae; genus Solanum; species Solanum clarkiae. Next base: position 4,630 of record JAABOM020058502.1, on the reverse strand, counting down.
TGAACAGAAGGAGAGCAATCGAACCCCCACGAGATTTTGGTGGGTTTTTGAAAAAGCACGGTCAAGGATGATTTGTAGAGGTTGACTAGGTTGTTTAGTTCTATTTTGAAGACATATAAGATACCTTATGAATTAATGAGGAGTAGGTTCTATTATATAAGAACAAGGGTGATATTCAAAATTGCAACAATTACAAGGGCATCAAGTTGCTAAGCCACGCTATGAAGTTATGGGGAGAATGGTGCAGGTGAGGGTTAGAAGAAGAGTGTCTATTTAGGAGAATCAGCTTAGATTTATGCCAGGATGATCGACTACTAAAGCAATTCATCTTGTTTGGAGACTAATGGAGAAATATAGGGAAAGAAATAGAGTCCTTTATATGACATTCATTAATCTTGCGAAGGGCTATGAAAAAGTTTTGAGGGATGTCCTTTGGAGATGTCTAGAGGCAAAAGGTATTCCAATTATGTATATTAGGGTGATAAAGGACATGTATGATGGAGCCAAAACTCAGGTAAGGACAGCGGGAGAAGACTCGGAGTATATTCCTATTGTGATTGGACTTCATCAAGGATTTGTGTTAAGCTCTTTTCTTTTTGTCTTAGTGATAGCTGAGCGGACAAGATCTATTCAGGAAGAGGTTCCTTAGTATATACTTTTTGCAGATGATATATTACTGATTGATGAGACTCAGGATAAAGTTAATGATTGGTTGGAGATTTAGAATCTAAAGGGTTTAAATTGAGTCGTATCCAAAATAGAATACTTAGAGTACAAATTCAGTGTTGTGATGAATGAAATAGGCATCGAAGTAAAGCTTTTCACTCAATCTATTCCCAAGAGAGAACAATTTAAATATCTTGGATCCATCATCTAGGATAGTGGTGATATCGATGATGATGTCACACATCGTATTTGGGCAGCATGGATGAAGTGGATTCTTGCCTTTAGAGTATTATGTGATAAGAAGATACCACCAAAAGTTAAAGTTAAGTTTTATAGAATGGTATTTGGACCGTCGTTGCTATATAAGGTGGAGTGCTGGCCAATCATAAACTCACATGTCCAAAAGGTGCAAGTTGCAGAGATGAGGATGTTGAGATGGATGTGTGTTGACACACCTAGGGTGATAAGATTAGGAATGAGGCCATTTGATAGAAGGTAGTATCCATGGACTCACTAAATCATTAATGTATATCCAATTGTCATAGAAAACAATAATCTAACTAATCTTCACCCTAGATGTGAGGGACTAGACACATTTATGTCCCACTCAATATTACTAAATCTTTATTGATAGAAAAGAAACAAAAAATTTAGTGCAATAACAAGGTGTGCATGGACTCATTAAATCATTAATTTATATCCAAGTGTCACAGAAAATAATAATCTAACTAATATTCACCTCAAATATGAGAGACCAGACATATTTATGTCTCACTCAATATTTTTAAATATTTTTGGAGAGAACAGAAAACAAAAACTTTAGTCTGATAATAAGGGATCCATGAACTTGATAAATCATTAATGTATATCAACTATCACAGAAAATAATAATCTAACTAATCTTCACCCCGATATGAGAGACCAGACACATTTATGTCTTACTCAATATTTTTCGAGAGAACAAACAATAACAATAGGAATTACTTACTTAGTGAAATCCTACAAGTGGGATAAATTATACGTTGACCTTACTAGTACCTCATAGAGGTATAGAGGTTGTTTTCAGAAGACTCACGTCTAAAAAATATTATTCCCTAAAAGCAGAAGATACTAGATATGAAAGAAATAGACTAAAGCGGAAAGCAAATAATAATGTATAAAATACAATAAAAGGAGTAGATATAAGACAGACAATAACAACACAAAATATAAAGACATGACTAATCCTACTAACCTACTATAACACAAGGCCACACATCATCATATCCTTGCTGCCCTATTAACCATCTACCCTAATTCGCGACCTCCACTGCATTCTATCTAAGGTCATGTCCTCGGTGATATGATGTTTCCACATATCATGTCTAACTACCTCTCCCCCCCTAATATTTTTTTGATCTATGTATAACTCTTCGCATAACCCCTAAATCCAACCTATCGTGACTCCTAACAAGAGCATCGACACTTCTTCTTTGCATATGCCTAAGCCATCGCAGGCTCGCTTCCCTCATCTTATCTTCCATAGAGGCCACCCTTTAACTTCTCCCAAATGATCTTATTCTTAATCTTATTACACCTAGTGGGTCCATACATCCATCTTAACATACGCATCTCCACAACCTTCACCTTTCGGATATATGAGTTTTTGGTTGGCCAACACTCCACTTCACATCGTATTTGGGCAACATGGTGTAGACCATTGTTGCTATATGGGGTAGAGTTCTGGCCATTCAAAAGCTCACATATCCAAAAGGCGCAGGTTGCAGAGATGAGGATGTTAAGATGGATGTCGACACATTTTGATGATCAAATTAGGAACGAGACCATTCGATAGAATTTATGGGCAGCCTTTGTGGCAGACAAGTTGAGTGAAATGAGAATACGATGGTTTGGGCATGCTAAGAGAAGAAGTATCGATGCTCCTTGTTAAGTGGTTCATGATGTTAGATTTTGGAGTTATGCAGAAAGGTAGAGGTAGACCGAGAAAGTATTGGGGGAGGTGATTAGACAGGATATGACGCAACTTCATATTATCGAGGACATGACCTTAGATAGAAAAGGTGGAGGTAGTGTATTAGGGTAGAACATTAATAGGGTAGCAGGGTTAGTATGATATTTGGCCATGTGTATCACAAGTTAATATGATTAGTCGTGTCTTTATATTTTATGTTTTTTTTCTCTGTCTTGTATTGGTTACTGTGTTTTATATATTAACATTTGTTTTCCACTTTGGTCCTTTTCTTTCATATCTAGTATCTTCTGTTTTGGAGGGCCTGATATTTTTGAGACAAGGGTCATTCGGAAATAGTGTCTCTATCTCTATGAGGTAGTGATACGGTCGCATACTTTTTACCTTCCTTAGACTCATTTGAGGTATTTCACTGGATATGTTGTTGTTGTTATACCTTAGAAGAATAAGGAAATACTAACTTGAGAAATAAGATACGCAGGATGTGATGGTAATTTCCTTTTTCTTAGGTTCTTTAGCTGTTCTAAATTTCTAAATTAGGGATGTTGAATTTCCAGATTAGGGACCTGACAACTTCTATCAGTGTCTTCTTCATTATGTTAAAGAGGTCCATGTTGTTTCAACTAACTTTTGTGATAAAGACGACATGAACGATTTGATAGAGAAGATTAGCAATCAACGACTATTAGAGCACTTTCATTCACTAAATATTTTGTATCCTATCTAGCTTCTAGAAAAAATATATCGCAAAAACCAATTTTTGAGTATTTATTAATCCTTCTTCCAGATTTGCTTTATTTTATGGCAGAACACTAATTTATCTAGGGGACAGAAAAGGGATAACCGGATCAACAAAAAGATAATCACAGATCTCAATGGTCTCAGTCCATTCACCGTCTCATATGGGGTATATATGTACGCTTCCCTTTTCAGCAGCAAAATGGATCAGGCATGATAAACTTGGATCTAGGAACAGCATATGCATACGTAGCCACCCACCCTGAGAATGTTTCCCATATAGAACAAATGTGCGTGTGTGTATATATACAAAACAACACATGTGTGGACAAATAGTTTAAAATTAAAAGTACAAAGTAGATAGTTCTGCAGGCACTTACTCATGAAAAAAGGATCTGCATAGATGCATCCAGGATGAATCCTAACTGCCAATTCCAACTTCAGCAGCCACCTCAATTTCAGCAGAATCCACACCACTACCATATAAATCAATCTCTAATCCAGAAAGTTCCTTTTGATTATCAGATAAAAGATCAAGTAGCTCCTTGTACCTTTTGTTCCATAATTTCTTACCAATATTGTAGATACCTTTGTTGAAAGCTTGATTATGATTTTGCTTTTTCTCTCTAGTTTTCAACCCAATATCAAGGAACTTCGAATTAACTCTATGAACATTGCGAACCACAGAGCATGGTTGGTCCTAGGTTGCAGAAGATAGCCAGATGACCTGCCATTTGATAAAAGCAACTTCTATTGTCCTGAAACTTATTTTAAGAGTTCATTTTAAAATCATATCAATGATGAAATGACAGTAATTCGTGAAGTAAATCGAAAGGGAGAGGTGGTGGTCCTTACAACTAGGCTATCCCTCTCTTATCTTGAAACTTATTGTTGTTGCACTTAAGATATTATTATAAAAAGATTTTAGGCTTACCATTCCATGAAGAAGTGGTGAAAAATATATGAACCATAGTTGGAATTTGGAGAGCAACTTGTTTAGGTAATGAATTACTAATTGTTTTCAACTAAGGAACTGCAGACCAAATTTGCTATTTTCATATATACTCAAACTTTATAAGGAAAATATATGACATTCTAAATGCATACAGAGCAGCTTCCCTCCAGCACACTATATCTTGGAATTAATGCATTCACAAGGATATTATCCTTGACCTTTATATTTTCTAGGAGTTCTTTATTGTTTCAAGAATATCATTTAGTCTTTCAATATTATCTCTTAGTTTTTCAAGAAATCTT
>JAABOM020058501.1:0-13840 GCA_011800125.2 Solanum clarkiae | reverse complement strand
TTCGTGATTATTTGTTAGTTAACTATTTGTCTTATATATTGCCTTGATTGAAAGGTCGCAAGTCAAATCCAACCTTGCGATCCTTATTTATTTGAAAACACTATTTGTTACTGCTTTTCTGCATTATTCTTCTCACTTTTTATTGAGTCCTTGGCCGTATACTTACACACACTGGCTCAGCGGGGAGTGTTTCATACTCGCTCAAACTTTTTTTTTGAATTTTGTAGTTTCAGAGTTGGTGCAATAAGCTTACTGTGCCTTCTCATGAATTTTCAGTCCACTCTTAAACGTTTAGGGAAAACTCTTACTCTAGAAATAGGTCATACTGTATACACCTTAGGTGAGACGGTTTGAGGCATCGTCTTTGCAATTAGGAAACCAGCTTTTGTCAAAGATTATACACTTGGCGACGTATTTTTGTGAAAGTCAATGTGAATGATCCAAACTAAAACACATGATGGATTCAGAATAAACATACTTCCGACACCTTTTCTTTTCCTCCAGATGAACATTAACCAGAACCTCCTAGATATTAAAATGGTCACTGCCGTATAGGAGATCTTTCAGAAATGGTGGCGGAACATCCACAGAGCATATGGAGCAATTATCAGGAGATATCTAGGAGGATTGCTATCTCTAATGAGGATTCAGGCAAATAAGACACTTCTCACCTTACTGATGGAATTCTGAGACCCCCAACACACTAACCTTCAAGTTTTTAAATTTCGAAATTACTCCTACACTGGAGGAATTTAGCACACTCACGGAGCTACCCATTAGAAGGAGGTTACCAGTATGCCTGTCAGCTATAAATGGGAGGCAATTTTTAAGACTCTTGGGGCTGAAAATATTTCCATCACTAAGGCATGTAGAGGGTGCAAAAATTAAACTGGACTACCTCTTTAGGATATTTGGACGACTTGAAAGTTTTGACGACTATCATGAGGAATTTGCTTACACTCGCAGGCAATGGATAAGTACGTGGCCAAAGATCTTCATATTAGCCTTTTTGGGTGGGATAGTCTTCCCAATGAGACTCTATTATGTCGACATCAACCTCCTCCCCATAGTTGTGGATATTTTTGCTGCGCCACAGGGCTGTTCCTTGGTGCACATGGCCCTCGCCGAGGTATTTCGATGACTATCTACATGCACGAGAGGACACGACTTCTTTGGGGGTTGCAACTTATTGTTGCAAGCTTGGGCAATCGAGCATTTCTACTGTCGCCCCCCACAAATGTACTATATGTTAGATGCTCGCAACATGATTCAGAGCTACGAAGATCATCTTCGATATTGGGACGCGCCAGTTGGAGAAGAGGAATGGCGCAACTTTTGACAAATCTCACTGGGGACTCCATTCAATGGAAGTTTTATTTGGTATCTAGGTCGGCATTTATCAGAACCCGACACATGTATTTCATTGAGTTGTAGGTTTAAGAGGCGTCCAACCATATGCACCTCTGCGGGTCATGCGACAGTTCGGAATCATCCGGGACGTGCCACTATCGGTCTCTGTCACACGTATATGGAACTTGCAGATTGGATGGGAAAACATGATCACAATCAATACGCAAGATGAAAGATAGTGCACGCCAGAGTACTATGCTTGGAGTACCACTATGAGCTTTAGCCACATGGTTCAGCCAGCATAGAGGGAGTCATCAGCTTTGTGGACGCTCAATGGGCCACTTGGATCAGCGAGGAGGTGCTTCCTCTTATGGAACTAACGACGCCTATGTATAATCAAATAGTTCCAGGATCCATGGATCACTTGATCCAATGGATTGAAGAAGACCCAAGGAAGATCCAGAAGAAGAGCCCGAAGAAGATGAGGTCATGTACGTGGCAGATGAACTTTCTGCGGCAGCAGGGGATGACCACTGCAAGTACGGGTCCATAGGGTTTGACAGCATAAGGATCAAAGGCGAGTTCAGGCCCTCCAGAGTGTTACCCAGGGCCGCACTATGATCTTGACTTGTTCGATGATGATGAGGAACCATCTTGCCATAGTTTTATCCTTTGTACTTTGTCGTGTTCCACTGTAGAATGACATGACTCATCTTGTATGCCATCTTCCCTTCCCTTGCTTTTATTATCTAGTTTCCTCCCGGTTGCTTTGTTGTACAATTGAAAACATTTCAATCAATAAAAGTTATGTTGTTCCGAATCCGGAATGTATTTAATTGGATCATTTATCATCAAATTAATTGCAATGTAGGCTAACCTCTAGCAAAAAGAGGCTCCATATTAAGACGTATCTTGAATGTTGCCAACTTGGCGTATATATGTGTTATATATTTGCTTTATACATCTTTTCCTCTTCTTTATAATATCTCCCGAACTAACATAGTTTTCCTTTCCTTTTCTTTCTTTTGTTGGTTACTATTAATCCCAAGACAGTTGATTAATGTCGATTTGTAAACTGGCCGACTCACGATACAACCTCCGATCAAAAGGGAAGATGACAAGTAGAGAAGAATTTGATGCCGCAAATGACGAGAAAATGGCTCTCATGGTGCACTAATTAGAAGCCCTAAGGGAGGAGTTGTGTCAAGTACGGGATTTGGGCAAGCTTTCGGCTACTACTCTCCCGACCTTCAAAACACCAGTATACTTTCCAAAAATTGACATGCCTTCCGCCGACTCATCGCAACTGCCAAAGCAAACCAAGCATGCTCCAATTCATGGACAAGTACCGCTCGCTGCATCATCAATGATCATGGCTGCTCCCGACCATCCTACTCAAGATCACACGATGCCCGCCTATCCCATGATGCAGCAGATACTCGGGGAACACGTTGCCGCTCCTTACGAGCCACATGTGCCACCTGTATATATTGTTGAAGCCCCTACATTCACAACCCCAGCCGTGGTTAGAGTCCCATACGAGGTCGATCAATATGCGGAAATGGAGAAAGATGTTCGCTTAAAAGAAGATGACTCAATATACGCCCAACTTTATGGTCTAAGGAAGGCTTCAAAAAGCTTGCAAGTCACTAAGGGAGCAGAGAGCCTAGATTATGATGACTTGTGCATCCATCCCGACATCGATATGCCAGTAGGGTACAAGCCACCAAAGTTTGAACTATTTGATGGGAAAGGTGACCCTCATGCACATTTAAGGGCATATTGCGACAAGTGTGGGGAGAAACGAGAAGCTAAGGATGAAGTTATTTATTCAACGTCTGTCTGGAGAAGCCTTGACTTGGTATATGCATCAGGACCCTCGCAAATGGTGTGATTGGCAAGAAATGGCTGAGGATTTCATGACTCGCTTCAAATTCAACACCAAAATTACTCCAGACATGTTTTCGTTAGCCAAAATACATAAGAAGCCTTCTAAGTACTTCCAAGAATATGCAAGATGTTGGAGAACTGAGGCTGCTAGGGTGCAACCACCACTGGATGAGAATGAGCTCTCCAAGTATTTTATTCGAGCTCGAGAAGGAATCTACTTTGACAAGATAATGTCAATGATGGGCCCAAAGTTTGCCGAATTGGTCAAAATGGGAGATTTTATAAAAGAAGGCATCAAATCTGGAAAGATTTAGTCCATGGCTGCATTGAAAGCCACAGGTAAGGCCATATAGCCGAGATTGATTAGTGGTGCCACGAAGAAAAAAGAGGATGTCTCGACTGTCACCTACCACAATGAAGGTTCATCCCATCGATACCCTAACAATCCTCAAATTGGTACATATGCTCCATACATCCCGTACCCAGTAAATGATACCCAACCACACTATAATCCACCCCGAGCACTAACACACCAAAATCCACCAAGACCATATGTCCCTGTCCAAGCACCAATCCACCAAAATAGACCAGCGTATGCACTAAGGCCATGTCTAAATCTTGAAGCCAGAAACGCTCATACCTACACACCCATTGCTGAACCTTATGCCCAATTATTTGAAAGATTGAGGGCAGTGGGGGTGTTGCCGCCGGTGGAAGGAAAACTCCCTGATCCAATTCCTCGCAACTTTGATGGGAACAAGCGATGCGCTTACCATTTAGGGATCCAAGGACACGACATGGAAGAATTTTATGGGTAAAAGAATCAAATAGAGTCTCTAATCAAGAGGGGTGTAATAAAATGTACTCCAGCACCTCCAAACGTGAACAACAACCAATTGTCGAATCATGAGAATCGAGAAGTCAACATGGTCACTCTAGAAGGGGAATATGATTTGGAAGGAACCATTTTGCCTAGTTGGGATGCCGAAGAAGTTGCTACTACGTCTCTAATACAACCTATTATCACAGTTCAATCAAGGGAACCTTTGAACATTCAAACTTACTTGCCAAGAGCTGTGGTAACCGCTTTGATCACCGAGAAACCCAAGTATGATGCCAAAGCCATCCCATGGGATTACAAAATAGAAGCTAAGGGTAAGACGATTGATACTGCTGCGGCTCAGAGAATGACTAGGTCTGGAAGATGTTATGCTCCCGAAGATCCCAATTGAGGAGTTGTTAGGAAGGAACGATATCCGAAGAGAAATATCACTATTGCCGAAGCTGCTGAATTTTGAAGAAGATATAGCCTAGGGACTATTCAGTTAAGGAGCAGTTAAAGAAGACACCAACCCATATATCCATTTTGTCGCTGCTCATGAGTTCTAAGGCCCATATGAATGCTTTGATGGAAGTATTAGGTGGGCTTTGCATTCCAAAAGAAACCACAAGTAAAGCTCTAGCTGTAATCATTGGATGAGTTGTCGAAGCTAACAACATATCTTTCCATGATGATGAGCTACCGACAGAAGGGGTTGGGCATAACAAAGCGCTTAACATCGCGGTCAAATGTTGTAGCAAGATTGTGAGTCGAGTTCTGATTGATGGAGGCTATGGATGTAACACCTAGCCTTTCACAACACTGAGGGGGATGGGTATGAACATGGGGATGATAAGAGAGAGTAGTGTGAAAGTTAGACCTTTCAATGAGGCACAAAGAAGCGTTATTGGAGAAATATATTTCACATTGCAGGTGGGGCCAACTGAATTCCCTTTTCTATTTCAAGTAATGGATGTATCATCTAACTACAACCTGTTGCTGGGAAGACCATGGATCCACATGGCGAGAGCTGTGCCATCAACTCTTCATCAATGTGTAAAGTTTGAGTGGGGTCACATGAAAGTTACCGTTCATGGGGAGTATAGTCACCCCATTTGTTCTGTTGATTCTATTTCAGTCACTGGGAAGTTAGATGAAGCCACTTTTCATACTCTCAAAATTTGAAAGCTGTAAAAGTTGATGGGAATGTAGGGTCGGATGATGTAAAATTGTCAAGCGCGGCAAAGATGGTTGCCTCAAAGATGTTGAAGTATAGACATTAGACTAAGACAGGACTTGGATCTAAGCGAAATGGTATGGTCGAACCAATCCAATTGAAGCATCAGAAAGGTACGACCGGACTTGAATATCAGCCTATACCTGGAAGAGTTTGCAAAAAGAGGTCAAGCGATATGACATTTGTACCAGAACAAGTTTGACTCCCATGTCCAACAGTTGAAGATGACATAGTGGAAGGAATAGGAAATTTGTTCGTGGCCATGATCGGAGAAGAGAAAGGGATAGATCTCATCAAATTGACCATCCGTGAAGCCAAGCCTAGAGAAGCATTGCAGAACTGGACCGTCATCTCATCTCTGTTTCAACAAGATTCCTTATAGTGTGGAAAGCAGTAGTTTTTAAAATTTGTATGATCAGAATCAAGGCATGAATCATGCTTGATCCTTTTTGTCTTTTGCCTCTTTTGAAAAGCTAGAATGCTTCTGAATAAAAGTCTTATTTTCCTATAATTATCTCATTATTTTAAAGTATTTATTCATCTCTTTCTTTATTTATTTTACTTACTGTTTATGTTTTTCAGCACCAGTATTAATAAAAATCCTAGTTCAATGGTTATGACATGTAATGAATTCATCGAGCAAAGCAGAATCAATGAACTGGATCATGAAGAACATGATGAAAGAATGATGCCAGAAAATCTACCACACGAGATCAAGCAGTTTGAAAGTCAGAAAAAGCCCAACGTGGAAGAAACTGAGGTTGTCAACTTAGGAGACGAAGAAGTCACAAAGGAAATACAGGTTAGCATACATTTAGAGAGTGAAAGGAAGAAGGAGTTGATAGGATTGCTTAAGCAATATGTTGATGTATTTGCCTAGTCTTACGATAACATACCAGGATTGAGCACCGACATCGTCTTATAAAAATTGCCGATTGATCCCGCTTTCCCACCCGTCAAGCAGAAGACAAGAAAATTCAAGCCTGATATGAGTCTGAGGATTAAAGATGAAGTAACAAAGCAAATCAAAGGGAACATTGTAAGGGTTATGAATTATCGCACGTGGTTGTCCAACATTGTGCCGGTGCCAAAGAAGGATGGGAAAATTAGAATTTATATGGACTATCGATATCTTAATCGATCCAGTCCTAAGAATGATTTTCCTCTTCCAAATATTCACATACTCATCGATAATTATGCAAAACATGAGCTGCAATCATTTGTGGATTATTTTGCGGGATATCACCAGATCTTGATGGATGAAGATGATGTGGAGAAGATGGCATTCGCTACCCATGGGGGTTGTATTGCTATAGGGTGATGCCATTTAGTCTAAAAAATGCTGGAGTGACCTATATGAGGGCCATGACTACTCTTTCTCATGACATGATCCATAAGGAAATTAAAGTATATGTGGATGATGTCATTATCAAATCCAAGAAGAGTTCAGACCATTTTGGATGATCTACGAAAGTTCTTTGAAAGATTGCGGAGGTATGACTTAAAATTGAATCCGGCAAAGTGTGCATTTGGAGTACCCGCGGGAAAACTGCTAGGATTCTTTGTTAGTCGAAAGGGCATAGAGTTGGATCCATCAAAGGTCAAGGCAATCCAAGAACTACCTCCTCCTAGGACGAAGAAGGACGTGATGAGTTTCTTGAGGAGACTCAACTATATCAGTTGGTTCATCTCTCACTTTACAATAATCTGTAAACTCATATTCAAGTTGCTAAAGAAGGATGCTGCCACAAAATGGATAGAGGAATGTTAAAAGGCTTTTGACAAAATCAAGGAGTATTTGTCCAACCCGCCAGTATTGGTCCCGCCTGAGCCTGGAAGGCCTTAGCTACTATACTTATCTGTCATGGATGGTGCGTTTGGGTATGTGTTAGGAAAACATGATGAGACAGGCAGAAGAGAACAAACCATTTACTACTTAATCAAGAAGTTCACCCCATGGGAGGGAGATACACCCTATTGGAACGAACCTATTGCGCTTTGACTTGGATCGTACAAAAATTTAGGCACTACCTATCCGCGTACACTACATACTTGATCTCAAAAATGGATCCACTCAAGTACATTTTTCAGAAGCCGATGCCTACTAATAAATGGGGAAAATGGCAAATTTTGTTGAGTGAGTTCGATATTGTGTATGTGACGCAGAAAGCTATCAAAGGGCAAGCCTTGGCTGACCACCTTGCGGAAAATCCAGTGGATCAAGATTACAAGCCGCTCATAACATACTTCCCTGATAAAGAGGTATTGTTTGTGGGAAAAGACATCAGAATCATACGATGGCAGAGGATGTTCTTTGATGGAGCATCAAATTCCAAAGGAGTCGGAATAGGAGCAGTCTTAATTTCAGAGACAGGTCAATATTACCCAATTTCAGCCAAGATCAGATTTGATTATACAAATACCATATCGGAGTATGAAGCTTGTATTCTGTGACTCAGGATGGATGTAGACATGAACACCAAAGAGCTCTTAGTGATAGGGGACTCCGATTTGTTGATTTATCAAGTTCTAGGAGAATAGGCTACTAAGGATGTTAAGATCCTTCCTTACTTGCACTACATAAAGGAGTTGAATAGGAGATTCACAAAGATTGAATTCAAGCATGTCCCTCGAACTCAAAATGAGTTTGCCGATGCTTTAGCAACATTGTCCTCAATGATTCAACATCTAGGCAAGAATTACATTGATCCCCATTGAGGTGGAGATACATGACCAACATGCATATTATTTTTATGTAGATGAGGAACTGGATGGAAAACTATGGTGCTATGACATCAAAAGGTTAATAGAAGCACATGAGTACCCCGAGAATGCCACAAGCAAGCAAAAATGGACCTTGAGAAGAATGGCCGGTCATTTCTTTCTTAATGGAGAAATCCTGTATAGGAGGACTCCAGATTTAGGATTGCTAAGATCTGTCGACGCTGCGGAAGGGACAAGACTTTTAGAAGAAATACATGCCGGAACATGTGGGCCTCACAAGAACGGATTCACCCTGGTAAAGAAGATTTTAAGAGCTGGATATTTTTGGGTGACGATGGAGAGAGATAACATTCGATATGTGGAGAAATGTCACCAATGCCAAGTGCATGGAGGTTTTATACGAGTCCCACCAAATGAGCTCAACGTGATGGGTTATCCTTGGCCATTTGCCGCTTGGGGCATGGATGTGATTGGACCCATAGAGCTCATTGCATCAAATAGACATCGTGTCATCCTAGTAGCTATTTATTATTTCACGTAATGGGTTGAAGCTTCAACATACAAGGTGGTGACTAAGAAGGTAGTGGTAGATTTTGTTTGCAACAATAAAGTTTGCAAATTTGGAATTCTAGAATCAATCGTCACAGACAATGCAACGATCTTAATAGCAACCTTATGCAAGAATTTATGAAAGGTTCAAGATCTCTCATTGAAACTTCATAACCTATCAGCCGCAGATGAATGGAGCAGTTGATGCCGTAAACAAGAATATCAAGAAGATTTTGAGGAAGATAATATATAATCACAAGCAATGGCATGAGAACCTACCATATGCTTTGCTCAGTTATCGCACTACAATTAGGACATCCACTGGGGCAACTCTTTATATGCCGATTTACGGTTCAGAAGCAGTAATACCTGCTGAGGTGGAGACACCATCTTTAAGGATCATCCAAGAAGTTGGTTTGAATGATGCAGGATAGATTCGCAGTCGGATCGAATAGTTGATGCTCACTGATGAGAAAATGATGAATGTAGTTTGTCACGGTCAACTATACCAAAACAAAATGGCCAAAGCATTCAATAAGAGGGTCAAGCCTTAATAGTTCAGATAGGGAGAGTTGGTGTTGAAGAAGATATTTCCCCACCAAGGAGAAACTAAAGGAAAATTCGCACCAAATTGGCAGGGTCCCTACATGGTTCATAGAATACTTTCTGGAGGAGCAGTGCTCTTAGCAGAAATGGACGACACAGTAAGCATCAAGCCAATTAACTCAGACACTATCAAGAACTACTACATCTGAAAATACCAAGACTAGACTATTTTTGCATTTTCTTGATGTAACAGAACTACGTCTCGACCTGACTTCCCATGGTCGGGTACGTAGTCAACCCACATCGGGTCCGGTCTCCCCAAAAGATTCAAAAGCATCGTTTCTATATATTTAGAACTACGCCTGACCTGACTTCCCTTGGTGGGATACGTAGGCAGTCCTTATCGGATTCAGTCCCTTCATGTTTTTCACTTCTCCATTGTACTTGAACTACGACCTGACCTGATTCCACTTGGATATGTAGGCAGCCTGAGTCAGGCTTGGTCATTGCATTTTTTCTTCTCTTTATTGTACTTGAACTACGTTTTGACCTGATTCCATTTGGACATATAGGCAGCCTGAATCAGGCTCGGTCATTGCATTACATGTTTTTGCTTTCCCTTTTGTACTTGAACTATATCTTGACCTGATTCCATTTGAACACGTAGGCAGTCTGAGTCAGGCTAGATCATTGCATTTTGCATATTTTTTATTCTTTTACCCCTGAACTACATGCGGACCTAATTCCCATTTGGGGAGACGTAGGCAACCTTTAAGGGTTCGGTCATACCCATAGGAAACCCCCCTTTATTATGCATCATCAGAAAACAACAAATCTCCCAGAAAAGTCAAAGAAGCATCATCAGAAGATGAGTATGAGAAGGACTACCTTTGGATATGGAGAAGCTCGATGGACCTCAAAACATGTCATAACCTTAGAATGATTAAGGATTACTATATATATACATATATAGACATATATTTATATATCTAATATATACATAATATACTCCTTTATAAAGAACATATTATTGTTCTTCAAAATATTTTTCTACTATTCCACCTACCAAGTCTCTAGGATAAGGGATCGAGGATGGATCAAACAAGTATCGAGTGTTTTCGATGACGAAGCTAAAGTTCATGAGTCGACACAAGTCAACACCCCCTCCCAACTAGATTTTTTTTTGAGCACAGGAAGACAGGGAATCAAGGAAACCAGCATTAATCCTGGAGACACGACTAGAGACACCATTCGACTTATTCCAATCATAAGCCAAAATATTTTCTCCCTATTAAATTTCTTGATATGCTCTATGTTTTCTATCTAATAAGGTTCTATTTTATATCTTTGCAGGCACACTCGAGATCCTGATCAGAAGGACAGGTGGGCCTCATAGAATAAATAGGATACTTTGCTTTTTTCTTATCAAGAATAACTCCAACAATTGGGGACTACCATCTGATAATGTCGAATAAGCTCCGCCAAAGGGAGACCACCGCCTAACTACGTCGAAAGAATTATGCTAATCACGTCAAACTCCATCGCTTGGAGGATGTATATAGCAAATGTCAGTGAACTCTATCTTTGGAGGCTGTACATAGTAAACGCCATACAAACTCTGCCAATTAGAGGATGTATATAGAAAACATCTTCAATAGCAATCGAAGGCTACACATCACAGACGCCATTCAAACTCCATCAATTGGAGGATGTATATATACCAAGCATCATCCAGTCTTTGCTAATCGGGGATTATACATAGCAAACATCATTCAAACTCCATAATTTGGAGTCTATACATAACAAGCATAGTCAAGATTCCTCCAATCGGAGCCTGTATATAAGTACAAGAAGCAACACTCCAGTGTTCAAATACCGTAATATAGCAACGCCATCAAAGCTCCATCGATCAAGAGCATACATACTGGCAACCACGTCATAAACCTGTAGTTAAATCTTATGTTTACATACTTCGTACCGCCAGATACAGGCCTTACGTTACAATCATCTCACCAATTGGAGGCTTTAAATTACAAGTTTTGCATCGCCACATACAGGCATTACATTACGATCGCCTCACCAGCTGGAGGCTTTATATTACAAGTGTTGAATCGTTGGATATAGGCGTTACATTACAATCGTCCCGCCAGCCGGAGGCTTTACATTACATGTTTTGACTTGCCAGATATAGGCATTACATTCAATAGCTTCGCCAATCAAAGGCCTCTACATTACAAGCTAGTTCACTTATATTGCATTCACGTCACAAGACAAAGACATCAATGATTGTTTGAATATCTACACTTTACTCTTTACATTGCTTTCATTTACAATTTTGAACCACAACAGGTACTTTTCACCTTTTCACCTGTTTTGCAGGAAAATACATCACAGAATGGAACTCTCTCTTAGCAGCAAACTAGGGCAAGCTAGTGGAATGTCAAGCATCCCTAGCTGGTCAAGGATTCGCTTTCAGAACTCAACTCGGCTTAATTTTTAGAAACTCAGGTTTGACTCTTTGTTTAACTTCCATGGATCGGTATCACCATAAATCAATATTGTGGCAATTTTTTCTCTTCTTTATCATAGGTTTCTAGTAGAAATTGCTACGGAGCATTTCTCTTTCTCAGTTGGCCGTTAGAACTCCATCCGACCTTATTTCCATGTCTAGGTATATATAAGTTACCTTTTGAGTGTAGTTGTTGTCATTTTACTCGTACTGGACTCTTCATACCCCACCACCTAATAATTCGACATTGGGGAAAATTTTGAATTCGATCAAAATTTGCTATGATTTTGCTGTCTCGAACTACATATGGCGTGATTTCTTATGAAACCTGAGATATGCAGGCAACTCAGAAACTAGGAGTATAGCCATGACTCCATAAAATGTCAATGTTGCTGCTCAAATCTTATTTTGGTCGGCCAAAAGATTGTGCCAATATTTCTTTGTCCACGCCTTCATTACACTCCTCAATTGACAAAGAAAGGGGCAAGATTTTGACACCCAGTTTTGGCTCTCCGTATTTAATTAGCTAAGCATCCTTGAAAAAAAGAGAATCTTTTCTTCTAAAAAATAAAATAAAATAAGCTATTTTATAAAATATTTTTACTATCACTACTATTGTTATTATTATAATTATTGTTATTACTATTTTTATTATTACTATTATTTTAATAAATTTCTCATTTTTTTATTCGACAAATCATGTTATGGATATCATTTTCATACAAATATATACATTTTTTAAAAGAAAAATAAAATAAATATTTACTACTTGTTTTAGCATTTTTTAAAGAAAAAAAATTTATGAAAGACAAATATGTTTAAGTGTTAAATCGATTCTTGGTTAAATACAATTCCTCATTGTTACGAGTAATATTTTCGTATGAAGAAGCTTAACTAGTTAATTTTTCATACTAATTTTATTTTTAGAATGATTAATTTTTGTGAATAATGTAATCGTACAAAATAATCATTTATTTTTATTCTTTATTTTTCGATTTTGGCTCTCTAATAATTTTAAATTTTAAGTGTTAGTTTTGGCTTTCCGTGTTCAATTAGTTAAATAGGCTACCAGGGCAAGAACTTGGCAATCCAACCCCCTCAAAACCAGTTAATCCGCACGCGTCACATACGAAGCACAAGAATTGTGCTTCTTCAGATCAAATCTTGTCCCTCCAATTCAATCCAATGGTCCTAACTAATTCTAACATTTTATTATATATATACCCTTGATTTATTTTGAACCGCATGATCTTGAGCTAGCAGCAGTTGTATTTTCTTTGAAAATATGGCGCCACTATTTGTATGGGGTTCACGTTGACATATATACTGATCATAAGAGCCTGCAATACATATTTAAGAAGAAAGACCTGAACTTAAGGCAGCGGAGATGGCTAGAACTAATAAAAGATTACGACGTTGATATACTATACCATCCGAAAAAAGCAAATGTGGTAGCCGATGCTCTGAGTCATAAGGAAATCATAAATACTGGTGATCAAGATATGATAAGTCAAGGAGTGGCTAAGGATCTACATCAGCTAGCCAATTTGGGAGTTCGCCTACTTGAAACTCCAAACGAAGGAGTTATTATACATAATGCAGCAACATCTTCATTAGTGTAATGAAGGTGAAAGAAAAATAGTTCGAAGATCCTGTGCTACGACAGCTTAAGGAAAAGGTGAGTCAGGGTACGATTAAGGGCTTTGACCTTACACAAAATGGAGTACTTTATTGCCAAAATAGATTATGTGTGCCTAATATTAATGGGCTAAGGAAAAGGATAATGGAAGAAGCCTATCATTACCGATATTCCATCCATCCAGGATCAACTAAGATGTATCATAACCTGAAGGGAATGTTTTGGTGGGGAGGTATGAAAAAGGTCCTTGCAGAATTTGTGGCTCAATGTCCAAATTGCCAACAAGTGAAAGTAGAATACCAAAAGCCATATGCAGTGTATAGAGCTTCCAACATCGAAGTGGGATATGATCAATATGGATTTTTTGTTACCGGTTTGCCTCGCTCATTTCAGAAGTTTGACTCCATATGGGTAATAGTTGACAGACTCACAAAATCAACACACTTCTTACCAGTCAGGAGTGATTATACAGCTGAAGAATCTGCCAAGCTATACCTCAAAAAGAGATAGTCAGGCTACACGGAGTCCCAATCTCCATTATATCTGACCGAGGAGCTCAATTCACTGTAAAGTTTT